>JAHBCN010002186.1:0-96716 GCA_019359885.1 Listronotus oregonensis
CGTCCAAACGATCCCCATAATTTTATCAACAATTGGCATTCTACCGAAACTTTTACAAAACATCAAGGGATTAGGCCTCGGAGAACATATGTATAACGCTATGCAAAAGGCAGTGCTACTTGCGACCGCTCGGACTGTCCGGAAATTTGTGGGGAATACAGCAGAACATAATGTCACCTAGAGCCCGAAAACATGGAAAGGGTTCCCACAGAGCTCAATCCTTTTGATATCTAAAGATATCTGGGATGAGTGAATGTTCCCCTTAGAGGGAGTGCAAAGCCGTGTGGCTTGAAATCATAA
The DNA here is from genome assembly GCA_019359885.1 of Listronotus oregonensis. Taxonomy (NCBI): domain Eukaryota; kingdom Metazoa; phylum Arthropoda; class Insecta; order Coleoptera; family Curculionidae; genus Listronotus; species Listronotus oregonensis. The sequence goes on from JAHBCN010002186.1 coordinate 301, forward strand.
TAATAATAATAAATAATATTTTATTATTACCATTTAATAGTTATTTATAATATAACTGTTAAAAGTACAATTTTAAAGCACGAACATGAAAATTTGCAGAATGAGCGAAGCGAGTTCTGCAATTCACATGAGTCCCTTAAAATGTGCTTTTAACACAAGTAATCACAATAAAAATTAAATTATTCCAAAATTGGAAAATATAGTTTTACATAGCATCGTATATAAAAATTATTGAAGTTGGCATTTATTAATGAATTCTAACAACCGTTGTTGATGCTGGTTGGTTACAACATGTTTACTTTAAATTTGATACATCTTGTCAGTTTTACCTCGTTTTAGATTTTACTAAAAAATCAACTTGAACTGGAAGAAAATGTAGGAAAAAGTATTGGTTGCATCGATCTATTTAAAGAGATAGATGAAGCGGCCAGTAGAGCATAGTTGGATTTACTGCCCAGGAAATCTTGTGTACAATATAATATTGCATACAATAAGTTTATGAATTGGTGTAAGGAGAAAGGTGTTGCTGGAAAATATACCGAAAATATATTCCTTGCGTATTTTAAGGAAAAAGCTAAGATTTGGAAAGTTTTTTCCATTCAATCCACCTCAACTACCGAGAATGCTAGAACTGTGGAAGGAATTTGTTTTTCAAGTTGTTTGAATTATACAATTAATATAAATGTTAGTAAATAAATAAACGTTGACGTTGCCTTTCAAAATGTGACATTTCACTTTTAACATTTTTAAGGCATCTAGATAGTGTTAAAAATTGACTATTTAACCTGTTTGTAGAAAAAAAAAATTAACATTAACATATCAAATTACTTCTAAATAAAATATTTATTTTGGCATTTTTTTTTTACTTATACTTACGAAGCAATTAGAATTTCCGAAAAAACTTCCTCACATTTCTTCTGACATTCTCCATTAACTATTTGGTCGCCTTCTATAGGAATAACTTTCATAACAGTCGTACCTCCATTTGGATTTCTGAATAGGAATACTTCGCCGTAGAGACCTTCGCCGATTTTGTGACAGTGTTCCAGTAAACTAAAAAAATATATATTAAAATAAAAATTGTTTAAAAATTTTGCATTTCGTTATTTTATATTCGAACGAAACGGTAACTTTTTGCCTATTAATATTTTAATTTTATCGAGTTAAACTTTTTGTTTTACTCTTTATTTAGGACGACTCTACACTCGTGGCGCGAAAGCCGTGAGACGCGAGTATGTGTGGTTTCGAGGCTTGGCGTTCGCGCTTCGCGGCGTTCCTAATTTGATATCGTTTGTCTGTCCTGCGACAAATAATCAAGGAAACGAATCATTTTGCCTAGTAATTTTTTCAAAATGCATAGAATGACTTCAAATTTTTACAGTAGGTAGGGAATAATCCAAAGATCAAAATCTATATCATGCCGAGGGGCGCCTTTACCTTGGGGGTGGTTGCTAAACCATTTTGAGGATGGATCTTTTTTTTAATTTTGACCACAGAAATCGATAGAAAAGTGATTTCTAAGCAAAAAAATGTTCTATGTATTTTTTTGTAAAATGCATACTTTTCGAGTTATTCGCGATCGAAAGTCGGAGTTTTTCCTCGATAAAATCAACGCTTTTAATAGGTTTTTTGCAAATAACTCAATAAATATACTTTTTATCAAAAAAAAGGTAAATAAAAAAATTGTAGCTTTAAAAAAACGAATAAAATGTTTTTTTTTGTAATTGCTGTGGGACCAATGCAAACCAAGTGGTGGTTTATTAAAGGTTAGCTGTTATTCATCAAACACAAAATTTCAGAGTTTCAAAAGCAAAAATAATTTACGTATTTTTCGAGAAAAACTAATAACTTTTTTGAAGCATTTGCAAAGAACTTTCTTTAAAAAAAAATGTATCATAAAAGTTAAGTGAGTTATGATTAAAATAAGGTTAGACGTACCAAAATTTTTTAAGTGCTAAAATCTTCGAAAACAACCCCCTAATTACCACCCTAATTAAATTCAGTCGTAGCCCTTTTTCAATTATCTTCATCTATGTAGGTATCATAAATACATTTAAACATTTTCATCGATTTGAATTGCTTAATTTTGAAAAAAATGGAGCTGCAAGTGAAAATTACTAATGTTGAAAATTGTAGCTTTTTAAATTACAGATCTAAATCACAAATATTTTGCTTTTTTTATTTACTGTATGTATAACAGAAATTAAGTGAGATATAAACGTTTAAAACGCGTGTGTATAGACGAGCACTACCTTGTTTCAGCCCTTTAAACTCACCCTTTTAAAAAAAGTAAGGGTTTTAAACTGTTTTAATATATAGGACCTCATAGCTCTTGAAAAACCAACAAAATGCTTTTTTAAATAACTTTTTATCACAAAAACTGAAGGAGTTATGCTTAAAAAACAATTTTTTAAAGCATTCTAAAAGCGATTCGATGCATTTTTTTTTAATCCGCGGTTTTGTACTTTTTTTTGCATTTTAATATTGTAAGGGGTGGATTTTTGAGGATTAAAAAATTACAAAATTAAATTAGTAATACTTTTGAGCAGTCACATTTTTTAATTACTACTGACAATATGTTAATTTTTCAAGGGTAGACAATTTTTTTTTATTAAACTCTCAGAAGGGTTGATTTTCAAGGGTTGAAATATATTAAATAATGTTTCAAAGAATTAAATACTTATTTTTCAATTAATATGAGCCCCATTTTATGTGACTTAAGCTTTAATGTGAAAGTTTTGAAGGTTTTTGCAATAAGGGTAAATATTTTTTTTTTAAACCATAATAGGGGTTGATTTTTAAGGGCTGAAATATTTTAAATAATGTTTCAAAAAAACAAAACACTATTTTTTAAACTTATTTAAGTCAACTTAAGCTTTAATGTATAGTTTTATAGGTTTTAGCAATAAAGGGTAGTTTTACCCCTAAAAAATAAAAAGCGCCCATCGGCATAATATAGATTTTGAAGAGGAGGGTAAGTTAAGCTTAATCCCCAATTTTCATGCAAATCTATACATGTTGAAGTAAACACTATCCAGAACTAAAAAGGGGAAGTAATCACATAACTACTTCTTACGGTTTTAACCTTAACAATTTACTGTCTCGAATGGATTTTTATGATTTATTGTTTAAATCTTAAGAACATGAGACATCTAAAAAGGGTACAAATGCTTCCAACATTATTTTTTAAGTTAGGGTATGTACTTGAATCTCGGAAGTAATCAAAGTTACATAAAACAGATTAATGAGAAAAGTGTGAGATAATATTATTGGACATTTATTGCAGTTTTTTCGTTTTTTTGAAAATAAAATTTGACAGGAAAGTAGATTATGTATTTTCTTACTATTTTAAGATTCAATATTTTTTGCTTTTCTGAAGTACAAAAAAAAACAGTTAATACATTTAACACATACAGATTTGCCACATAAGAAAATAGTTTAAAGTAGTTGCAATAGTAAATATTAATATTCCTCAGAGTTACACTGTTGTATGTCGCATTTTTTCAAAATCGACTTTTTGGTGTCAAAAAGTTGTATGTACCTAAAACTTTCCTTCCAGATAAATACAGTGTTGTATGTTACACCTTATTGCATTAAAAACCAAAAATTCATAGTTGTATGAAGGTGAATTGCGACTTTTAGAGTCTCATTGTTGTATGTATAACTTACACCTCTGTGATTTCTAAAATTTAAAATTACATAGTTGTATGTTTCACATACACTTTTGTAATTTTATATTTTAGGTCTATGTTTACAAAATTAAACACATAAAACTTTGTTCTTCGTTTAGTTGAGCAAGTGTGCTAGATCCGGCAATATTTATGTGTTTGCAACTAGGAAAATTAGCGAAGAAATATAGTTTAATTATATGCGTCTCCAGCACTAACCAACAGACAACATCCACAGCATATTGTGGAATTGATATCGCAATTGAATTAGATTATTTTTAAACGAAAATAAAAAGTGAGGTTAGTTTTTTGTGAACAATTATTTTTTTCCTTTTTTCATAAGTTCATGCATTTTTAGTTAGTTTTTTTGTTCATCATGGACCATAAACGGTCTGATTCCAGTAATTCTGATTCAGAAAATGAGAGTCTGGCTGATTTGAGGTAAGTTTTTTATTATTATATACTATAACTATAGAGTTGCCACCCGTACTTTATAATAAAGTATTGTACGTTATTTCAGGCAATTATTGTACGCTATACTTTATAAGAAAAATAAAGTACGCGAAAATACTTGTAATGTAAATTGAAAAAAAAAAAATTGAAAAAATAACCGGCGATCGGCAAAAAATAACCTCAAATTCGTGTTCGGCGACCCCAAAATGAAAGGTAAGCGTCGAAATTTTCACAAAAAACGGCGTTTTCCTAGATTTTACACTTTCCGAATAATTACCAAATTAAAATAAAAGTGTAATTTATTTTAACACTTTGTAGGTACTTTTTTTTTCTTACCGTTAATAACCAATGTACTTTAATAAGAAAAAAAGGTGGCAACCCTAACTGTAACCCTGGATAGAGTTGACAGAACATTTCCTTTTCTTCATTTTATAAAGAATATTTATTCTTTATCGAAATGTCTGCTGGTCAAGAAAATTAGTTTATAATATTAGATTTTTAGATCAGACGTACATAATGGTTTTTTCCTTTTGTCAACTCCAATCGAGGACACTGAATTTTATATCTCTAAGTAATTTTTCTAAGACGTTAAATTGTTTCAGACTTAAAATTCTTCAAGATAGAGAACTCGCAAATCACAATAAAAATATGCATAATATGAATCAAAATTACTCTAAAACCAAAAAATCCGAACAAGTAATTGAATTGAATGACATTATTGATTGCGAAGGTTACGATTCCGACAAGGACAGGGAATATGTACCCTCAGATGAATCCAGCGAAAACTCTGATAATTCTAATAAAAATGTCCGTCAACATGTCTGTGCTGACGGTAACAACATAAATGAGGGTGAACATGAACCCTCCCAAAACGACTTAAGTAAAAAACTAAAACGAAAAAGGAGAGGAATCCTAGTACTTGGAAAAGTAATATACGAAAAGCGGCACATGACTCAGGAAAAGAATACGTCTCTGTAAGAAGAAAAGTAGTTCCAGCTAAAAGAATAAAAACAGTAAAAGACTGCAAAACGAAATGTATGTATAACTGCCAACAACTCATTACAGAAGATGAAAGGATCCATATTTTTGAGCATTATTATACACTAACCGAACATGGAAAAAGATTGTTTCTTTTAGCAACTACAAAACAATTTCGTACTGAACGACGCAGAAAAAATAAGAATGCCGAAAATAGCAGAAGAAAGCAAACATTTACATACTATTTTCAGATAGCTAGTCGCGACATTCAAGTTTGTAAGACCTTTTACTTAAGCACGCTAGCAATAAGCCAGACTCCTGTATATACTGCTCATTCAAAAAAAGACATTATTTCAAACATTCCCGAAATACCGGCCCAAGGAAAACATGTAAAATACAAGATACCAGACGAAGATGTAAATTTCGTTAGGATACATATAGATTCCTTCCCTACAGTAGAATCTCACTACTGTAGAGCTAATACTCAGCGAAAGTATTTAGAGTCATCTTTAAATATAAATAAAATGTATTCGCTTTACACTGAACTTTGCACTGCTTCCAACAGACAACCGGTAAAACAGTCTTATTACAGGACTATATTTTGCAATGAATATAATTTACACTTTCATGTACCAAAAAAGGACCGTTGTGATCTATGTGAAGAGATAAAAATTAAACTACAGGAAAACAAATCATTGGAGACTGAACAGAAAAACGTGTATGACAAACACATTCAAGAAAAAAATGCATCTCGTATAGAAAAAAATAAAGATAGAGAAAATCTCAATACTTTTTTAGTATTTGATTTACAAAATGTATTAAGTTGCCCACATGCGGAAGTAAGCAACTTCTATTATAAAAGTAAACTAAATGTTTACAATTTAACTGCTATATTATCCAAAACAAAACAGGTGTACTGCGCAGTGTGGAGCGAACATCTTATGGGTAGAAGCGGAAACGACATAGCAAGTGCTTTGTTGAAAATTTTAGAAGCTGTTTTTAAAGCCAATCCTGATTTAACATCTTTAATACTTTGGAGTGATAGCTGTGTGCCACAAAACAAAAATTCTTTAATGTCTGCAGCAATTACACTCTTTATCAAAAGTAATCCAAACATTGAATCCATAATAATGAAGTTTTCTACTCCGGGCCATTCCTGCAATCAAGAAATTGACTCAGTTCATAGTTGTATAGAAAGGGTGCTAAAAAAATCTGAATATTATTCCCCAATATCGCTATTACGGTTGCTTTTAAAAGTTTCTTCTAGAAACCCTTACAAAGTAATTCAATTAAAAGAAATTGATTTTGTGGATTACAAGTCCTATGCTGCTCAATTTAACTATAAAAATGTACCATTCACTCAAGTAGTTTCCTTAAAATTCTCCAAATCACTATTTGAAATAGAATATAAAGTAAGCCACGCCAATAATGAATGGAAAAAAGTTTCCATTCGTGATTATCGGCCTACCAGGACTAATGCCACTAAAAAAGAAATTATTAAGGAACCAGTTCGTTCTTCCACCTGTAAGTCACTTCCCTTAAATAAAGTTCAGGCTATTAAAAGCATGTTTAAGTGGATGCCTGAAGTGGATAAGGAATATTATATGGCTATACTTCCCAAAAATGATAAATCCTAACATGATCAGTCTTCTAATTCCCGATTATATTCTTATTCTAATATTATTTTGTTGTTTTTTAACGTTACCATGTTGTATGTTTTCTCAAATAATAATAAAAATAGAATAACATAATTGTATGTGTTTTTTTTAGTTCTCGAAATTTGAAAAAAAAAAGTGTTTTTGATATGGTTTTCTAAGAAACATTAGTAATTAAAATAAAACTAACTGAGATTAAAATATTTAAAGTGTAGGTCTATCCATAGAACTGTCACAATAAGCCAATTTTTCATTTTGCTTTTTCTCAAAACTTAGTTTACTGCACATACCACAGTGTAACTCTTAGCTAACGATATGATAAAAGTAAATACACTTAACAAAAAAGTAATGCACTATTTTAAGCAAAAACGTGCCGATAAAAATACATTACATGTTCAATGAGAATGTTGACATTCAGCCTCATTGATAACTTTTTTTATGGTTTGGGGCATAGTTTGATACAACCATTCGAATACAATTATCGAAATGTTCATCTGTAAGTCGACTGCGATATTTGTTCTTAATTAACTTCATATTGGAAAAAGAATATTCACACAAATATGTTGAACTTTCAAGGCAACACGACGTAGAACTGAATATTTGCCTTTACTTACTAAAGCCCAGTTACATTTTGTATTTGAGACGATTTTAAAGTTAAGTCATTTTGAAACGCGATCACTTCCATTTCTGTTGCAGTGATGTTTTCGCCAAAGCTCTTAACACAAGTTGCAAACTGTTTTATATCGATTTCCATGAAGGGTGAAACAACAAATTGCGTCACTAAAGCAATTTTATTGAAATCCTGGGAACGATTTATAAAGTTCTTCTTTAAGTTAGAGACTATTTCCATATTATGATATTTACTGTCATAGGGTTCTAATAAATTTTAAGCTATCTTTTCTGAAAGAATAGGAAAATGCTTGGTGTCGATAGGAAAATGCTTGGTGTCGCGGTTTCTTAGGTTTTGTTCCCAAAACTGAAGTTTTTTGATAAATGCATTAATATCAGAAATCATTTTAGCTAGTTCTTTGTCTCTCCCTGAAGCTGCAAGTTAAGCTCATTAGTTTTTTCTGAATGTCCTCAAGAAACCCAAAATCCCCAAGCCAGATTGAATTTTCCAGTTCCGGAATCGGTTCATCGCGCTGTTTGAAAAACTGGACTATGGCAGGCAGGACATCATTGAAAGGTTTCAGCACTTGTCCTCTGCTCAACCATCGGACTTCAGAGTGAAGAAGTAGCTCTCCGTATTGACAGTCAATTTCATCGGCCAAGGTTTTGAATAGTATTTTTTGTCCTTTGTAACGCTTGAGCTCTAACCTTGTTCACAATTTTTACCACCAATTTCATAACGTTGTTTAATCTTAGAAAATTTCCACATAATGCTTGCTGATGTATGATACAGTGGTAACTGAGAAATTGATTTTTCAAAATTCGAATAAAGAACGTCACAAAAACCGAAACAATAAGACACTGAATTTTTGGACTTCAGCAAAGGGCTGTGCGTATTATTGCTGGGCTTGGATACCATGATGACACTAGGGAGCTTTAAAGTGTGAACGAATTTTGACACCGCCTGCGACTTATGCAATGGAAAGTATCCTCTATATCCTAACACATATAGACCAATATGAAACACACGCCGACATCCATAACTATAGAACACATAGCAAAAATAACATCACTTCTAAAAACACTCGGTTGACAAGGGCACAAACTGGTGTAAATTATTTTGGTGTAAGGTACTTAACAGACTGGACGAATTAGTACGGAGTTGCCTCTACCTAAAGTAAAATCTAGGCTCAAGAGGTATTTTTTGGATATAGCTTCTTTTTCTTTGGATGAGACTGACAGAATTATTTCCGTCTGTTCAGCTGCATTGTAACCTGTGATACTTTGTTTGTTCATGATGCCTTTGTTTTGTTTTTTTTTTCAACCTTGTTTTTTATGTCTGACAATTTATGTACCATGTATTTTGAATTTTATTTTTACTTTTGCTAGTTTTAAGTTATGTTATATTTATAGAATTTATTCTGTTTTGACTTATGTAATTAAATTGTATAATTTATTAACATTAATAAAGAATCTATTCTAATCTAGGTCTTATTAAAGGTGTAAGTAGCTTCAGCACCCTTTCTTTGCCAATGGATAACAACATAAACAGAAAAAAAAACTGACGCTATACAATTTTCTACAAAACTATTTATCTAAAGTTATGTATTTACAATACAAATTACAAAAAATTATAAATTATTATATAAGGTATCTATCTAGAAGTGAGGTCCACCCTATTTTTGCCTATAAAAAATCGAGAAATTAAAATTTAATAGGACTCTTTTTTTAATTATCAATTAAATTTACAATTCAACAAGGAAAACCTAACCAGAACTAACCAGCAAATAATCGGAACTAGTTAACTGTTTGAAAGTTGTTTGTTAATTTTGTTATTTTTTTATATAAAAAAACTTCATTCCTGTTAAACGAAAAAAAAAACAACTTTCAATTATAACAAATTATTAGAAAACCGTCCGGTAAACATTGCTTATTTAAACAGAGAAACGACAAAAGAATGACATAGTATTATCTCCTTCACATGAATATCTATCTCACCTATTTTCATATTAAGTTGGCCATAACTTTAGTATATTTTAAATGGGAGTCTGGTGTCATTTAGCTCCATTCGATTTAAAAAAATTAATATTACAGATAAAAAGAACACATTTTGTTTAGTAGATTCGAAAAAATGCATTTTTGCAGAGAAATATGAAATTAAAAGTCAAAAAAACACTATGTTTTTAGGTTAAGTAAAAGACCAGAATTGTCAGATAAAAAAAATGATTTAAATTTAGCTTTAATGCATTATGGATAAAATAATAATACACAAATAACAAAAATTTAAAATTAAGTAGGTTATTATCTGGAAGTGAGGTCCAACCTATTTTTGCCTATAAAAAATTGAAAAATTAAGATACCAGACTTTTTTTTTCATTTTGTTCGACGGTGCATTTATAATAAAGAAAATTCGGATTTCGGAACGAGCTTGTTCCCTACACATTTTTTATGTCTGGTAAATTCATTGGCGTGCGTATTAAGGAGATATTAATTACAAATAAATTTTAAAAAATGTGAAATAAAAAATAATAATAATTAATAATTTAAAATATCCCTAAGTTTAAAAAAGCTTCTTTTACAGCTTGTAACTGGAGTAAAACGAAAATGATTTTACAAGTCAGTTCTTTTATTTTGTAGTGCCTCAAAAATATGTTTTATTCTAAAAATCCTGGATTTTTTTCCAAGATTTTTGTACATACAATTTTAATTTGTCACCAATTTTATTAGGAACAGATTTAAGCTTGTCTATAGTGATTTGAAATACATGAAATAAAGGCACTAGGGGAGCATTTTGTTTTTATAACTGCTCAATCACATCCTGAATATCCAAAATAACCAAAATTTTCAAAAATAAATTTTAAATCCGATTTAACATTTGGTGCATTTATAACTGCTTTACTTTTTTTCACACTTAAAGCATCATCTTGTAAACTGTCGATAACATTTTTTACCATTATAATTTATAAGGAAATATGTTACTGCTGATAGCCATATTCCCCACCTTGTAAGAGCAGGTTGTGGCGGTAATACGACACATATCTTTAAATGTTTTAATAAGCGGCATGAGCTAAACATGCCAAATGAAGAACTGTCAGTCCTGCATTCAGCATATACAGCACTATTCGAAAGAAACAAAACGCCACTTTGCTGAATACTAGTGACTGACAGTAGTAAAGTAATACATTCTACTACAGATTTTGTTATTTTCTGACCACTGGTTTTAGAAAGAAAATTTACTGTTAATTAAATATGAGCTTTCAGGTTCGTGATAACTTAAAGGTGCAACTATAATATTAGCAACATATCTTGCCTTGATATCAGTGGTTTCATCGACACGAAACCATAACTTTTTTTTTCTTTCTGTGTCGTATTTTGTCCATACTTTGTAAATAGACCTTATCAACATAGTTTGGTGCAAAGTTGATTCGTCTGGTACTTTTCTGTGGTAGTGTTTTTTTCCAAAAATGTCCTCGTGGACCGATAATTTATTTTATGAAGAAGAATACCAGCTGCAATAAAACCTTTACACAAATCCATTCAAAAGTCTGCGTTTTATACATAATGTTCTCGTTCTGTAGATTTGGATGGACCCGGAAAACTTGTCTCATTACTAGGGCTTAGATTTCTTTTTCGAAACAGAAAGTATTTCTCTTCTTCCAATCTGTATACTCTGTAGGTATCCCAAATTAGACCTTCTTTAGAATATTTCTCTTATGTCTGTGAAATGACGTCTCCTACAACTCATTCAGAGAAGAGCTGTTCGTCCTCTTGCCCACCGACGAGCTGTAGGGGATCTATTGCTCTTCTTTAGGTATTTTCATGGCTTTTGCCTCGTAAAATAATGTCCAGATTTTCTGGTGAGGCCGGATATGGTGGTACTATGATTTTGGTTCAGAATGATCCTTCTTGCATCAATGTAGTGCACATAGACAGATTTGATGGAATGTTGGTTGTGGGCGAGTTTGAGTTTCATTGTATTTAATAAAATTAATAACCTATATATAACCTGCATATATCGACCTGGAGGAGCTATAAATATATTTTTAGAAAGATTGGAGGCATTATTATTAAGTCTGCCAATTAATTCACGGCTCTTAATAGGCGGGGACTTTAACCTTGACTTTAGCGATTCTGAATCAGCACACACAAAAAACTTAAAAACGCTTTTAATATCTTTTGATCTAAGAATGATTGTGGAAACACCAACCCGCATTTCTAGCCTATCATGCAGTACAATAGATTACATATGCACAAATATAAGTGAAGAACACATTGACAATATTACTGTTGTACCATGTGGAATGTCTATTCACGAATCAATTCTAATGAACTTTAAAATAGCTCTTAAAAAACTGAAAACTTTTAGGACGGGTAGAATATTTAGCTTTAAGAATTTCCGTAAATTTAATAGAGGTTGCAAAAGTTAATTGGTGCGTTATAATAAATTCCTTAAGTCCATTGAAAGTTTTCAATCAAAAGATCACAGATATCTTTAATAAAATACTTCCTGTAAAAAAATTGAAAACCAAAAAGAAAAAAAATTGGATTACCAGGGGCTAAAAATATCAGGCAAAAATTATCGATTTTTACATAGTTTGCGAAAATTTACATCTAATCAGAATTTACATTCTTATTTTAATAGGTACAGATCTCTGTATAGAAGTTTAATTAGGCTAGCAAAAACTAAGTACTATAAAGATAGGATCTCTTGCGCCAAGAGCCAGTCTAGGGAACACTGGAAAATTATAAATAACTTAAGGGGAGAAATAAAATCTCACCAGGGTACAGTTAGTCTCGATGCTGACCAACTTAATGAATTTTACTGTTCGATTGCTGAAAATCTAACTGCCAATTTAGCACCTCAATCTGATCCTCTACAGTATTTGAAACATAATTCAGTAATTAAGAGTTTTTGTTTATTCCACACAGATGTTAACGAATTAAAAGCCACTATTAAAGAAATAAAAAACAAAAACTCATTGGGAAATGATAACGTTACCTTGAGGGTTTTTGAAAATTTGCCGGATGTGGCCCTAAATATTCTTGTATCGGCTATCAACCATTCATTTGATACTGGCATCTTTCCACAATGCCTAAAAATAGCTGTCGTCAAACCCTTATATAAGAGTGGTGACCCCAACAAGCCAGCGAATTTTCGACCCATTTCTCTTCTACCTACCCTTTCAAAAATCATTGAAAGGCTAGTCAAGTCTAGAATGATTAGCTTCCTTGAACGCCACAAACTACTATCCATAAATCAATTTGGCTTTTAGGGTTTAAAGAGCACTCAAGATGCCATCTTTGCTCTCCTTGAAGGAGTTTATACAGGGCTTAATGAGGGGGATGTTGCTGCAGCGGTATTCTGTTATTTTTCCAAAGCATTTGACTGCGTCAATCACAGAGTACTGCCAATTACTGCTTGATAAACTGTATAGTTACGGTTTTAGGGGAATTTCCTTGGACTGGCTATGATCATACATGTCTAACAGAAAACAAATCGTGAAAACCTCTAGTGGAACTGCACGGATGCAGACAATAAGGCATGGCGTACCTCAGGGGTCAGTCCTGGGATCATTATTGTTTTTGATTTATATTAATGACTTAAATAATATTGGTATAGATGGAAAGTTCACATTATTTGCAGATGACACAACTATTCTGTGGCGCGGATCAAACTCGCATAATGTTATTGCTTCCCTAACCAATGATTTAATCACATTAAAGGATTGGTGTGATGCGAATTCTCTCTGTCTTAACATTGCAAAAACTAACACCATAACTTTTAAATTTTCAACAAACGATATACCCATTGAAACTAGTGTAGTAGAAAACAAATATGTGACCAAATTTCTCGTTATATACATTGACAAACCTAAAATTCAATGAGCATGTTTCTAAATTGAATAGAAAACTTGCTTCTGGCTGCTACGCGGTCAGGGTGGTTTACAATGAGCTGAGACAGTCACTGGCAAATACTGTCTATTTTTCCTTAGTAGAATCTCACCTAAGATATGGAATTGCTTTTTGGGGTTTCTGTAGTAGGCTCCTATTTCAATCAGTGTTTGTACTCCAGAAGAGAGCTTTACGTTTCATGTGCGGAATCCTACCGAGAGAACACTGTCGGCCGAATTTTCTGAGGGAAAAAATCTTGACTCTGCCTTGTATTTTTATATAAAAGACGACCATGCTTATTCACAAGAAATATAAAGACAATGAAATATGCAGCGTTTATAATACACGCAATTTAAATAAATTAAGACTTCCAATACCTGCAAGCACCCTTACAAAAGAGTCTATAATACAGGGTGACAACTGGTAATAGGACGATTTTGAAATGAAGCTTATATTATGCTATTTACAATGTAATTAAGTATGGAAAATAATGTCATCAAGATGGTGACCATCACGTTGGATGCAGTTTTCAATCGTCTTTATGAAATCCTCCATAACACGCTCTAACATAGCTCGATCAATAGTCAGGATTTCCTGGCGAATTGCGTTCTTCAACTCGATCAAATTACTAGGCTTGTGAGCATATAAACGACTCTTTAAATACCCCCATAGAAAAAAAATCACAAATTGACAGGTCTGGAGACCTTGGAGGCCACAGCAAATTTCCGAAACGTGAAATGAGTTTTCCTGGGAGCAGGTTGCGGAGAATATTCATTGAAGCGTTGGCAGTATGTGCCGTGGCACCGTCCTGCTGAAACCACACATGCGTTGGGTTTATCCCTTTTCTGAGTAGTTCTGGAACTAAAAAATTTTGGATCATGTCAACGTAGGGATAAGAATTAACGGTGAGGGTACGGCCAGCCTCTTCGAAAAAATATGGCCCAATAATGCCAGTCAGACCAATGGCACACCACACTGTGACTTTTTCAGAATGTAAAGGACGCTCATGGATATTTTGTGGGTTTTCAGGAGCCCAGTACCTGTAATTCTGTTTATTAACGGTTCCGTCTAAATGGAAATGAGCTTCGTCGCTCATTAGAAGATGCTGACCTAAGTTATCTTCCAAAAGAACTTGCATTCTCGTAGCGAAATCCTCACGTTGTTCAAAATCTCTTTCCATTAATTTCTGGACAATCTGCAATTTGTAGGGGAGAAATTTTAGGTCCTTATGCAAAATTTTTCTGACAGATTCCCGATTAATGTTTATCTCAATTGCATGTTTTCGGGCGGACCGTGTAGGGCTTCTGACGACCGCTTCTCTCACTCGCTCTGTTTTCAGGAGTTCTTACCGGTCTATTCGGACCTTTCTGCTTTTTTTTTCACGATGCCTGTTGTTCTAAAATTATTTATCCATCTTAAGATTGTGTTGCGAGATGGAACCGCTCAACGCCTACCAATATTAAAGTGAATGCGAAAAAGCCGCTGCGTAGTGATCACTGCGATGTTCTACCGTCCACCGCTCCATGCACGGGCTGCGCACTCGTCCAATTTGACAGTTCCATTTTTGTACTTACAGCACGCGTCACGAGTGTCTCTAGTGTCGTACTGTCATACCGGTCGTGCCAACACTGTAAACGTTCAATATCATTTGGCTTGTGTTTTTTATCTCATTGTTGGCAGCACTGGTAGATATCAGATCATCTGTTATCTCTTTCTATTACATATAACCTAATAGGGACCGAGGAGACCGACCTTAACATTCCAACGTAAGGCGTTCTTTTTGTTTGTTTTATCCGTTCGACCGTTTGTTAACCTAGTTTTTGTGTTTACACGGGCCCAAAAACTAGGGCCGTGTTAACTTCAGTTTAATCGTAAAGTTTATTATTATTATAGTTTATTTTTGTGCTTTTGTGTGTATTTTAAGTTGTTTTGTTTATCTAAGCAACTATTGACAATGGTTTTTAAATGTTCAGTACCTGGTTGTCTGAATACTAGCAAAACTTGAAAACGCATTGTTTACCCAAGGATCCAAAAGTGATATAATATTTATATACTTAAATTTACCTTAAGTTATTACTGCCAAAAACTTAATGTACTAAAATTCAAAGGGCACCGCCATTTACCCTTAAAGTAGTTTAGATTTTGGAATTCCCATTGATACCTATTTTCTTTTGTGTATTCCCAACGAGATTCCTATTTTATCCTTAACAGACTAAAAACTCAATCCTTTGAAAGTCAGATTACAACTGGTTATCTAAAAAATATTTTTTGCAGATTAGACGAACTTGGTGCCATATACTTCAGAGGAATGATTTAATAAATGTAACTGATAGAAAGAGACATAATTTTAGAGTGTGTGATTGCATTTTTCTAATGAGCAAAGTTTCCTGCAGAAAGAAATCGTACAAATATTAAATTCAATGCTCTACCAACTTTGCATCTGGAAGGTAAGACGTTGATTGTAAATACTTTAAATGATAAGTTTCTTAATTTTTTTCATTTTCTATAACATTTTGGTGCCTCCCATAATAATTAAAAACCAATGTATTAAAGGGTGTAACCTTAAAATTATTCTCATCTTGATTATACTAATTGTTAATATATACTTATTTTAAAAACACATTTTTATTTTTAAATTTGGACACAGATATGTATACTCTATATGAGAGTTCTTACAAATAAAATAAATTATAAACATAGCAGTCTTAGGATGATAATTTCATGATGCATTTATTCTTAGGATATCAAATCTATACACAAATTTGAATCTTGAAAATCTTTACACCAACATTTATTACCTGATATTTAATATAATTATGTATTTTTATTTTGTTTTAGGAATTTCCAAAGGAGCGAAATAAACATGGATATTGAACTACCTGAATGCTCTAAACAAATTCAAGAAGGTTGACTAGTTCTAATATAACAGGTATGAAGTTTTGTTTAAAATTACTGAAGGTTTTGTTTAAAAAAAATGTACCTAGTTCCTGTAATAATTAATATTTTACATGTTACATATAATACAAAAGAATGAAAGTAATTTGCTTGTATCCAATACAAACTATTCCAAATTTTAATGTTTTAGCAACCATTGATGCAGCCACCAAACCATTTGAGTATTCTGAGCCAAGTCTTCCAAAGAACCTAAAACACCACCCCATAATGCCGAGTGGCTACCCCTGTTGGGAAAGGTAATCATTAACTAGGTATAATTTTATTCCTAAATAAATATACATATTTATAATACATAAATGTACATTTATAATATCTGGCATGACAAAATTCAAGGTTAAAGAATGGCAATGTCATCTAAACCACTCGCAAATTGAAATGGAAAAGGTACACCATAAGAAAATTTACCAGAATTTTCCTTGATGGAAAGTCATCCTTCATCACACTAAATAGATGCCATCATGCTATTACAAAAAAAATTATCCTAGATTATATATGCGATTTATCAAGCATATGTCCAATTTAAAGATATTTGTGCAAAATATTTTATTTTTTGTGTATGTTGTTAGTGTCAGCAATGCCAATATTTTAAAATGAAACTCAACAAACGTCAGGCAATACAAGGTCTCCCAAACTAATTTAACCAGGCTCTAGATAGCTACTAAACCATTTCATATTTTTTAATAAAAGACACGGAAATATTTACTTGGAAAAAGAAGTAAAAATGTTCATACTTAATGGTTTTATTTAGTGGTGTGAGTGTGTGTGTGTGTGTGTGTGTGTGTGTGTGTTTAATGACACTGGTGTAAACCAACTAACCAGCTTTTATTTAAATTTTTTCTATACATCAAATAAGATTTAAAAGTAAGATTAATTGAGAATGTTCTCTGTCCAGATCACTTCTTATGTCTTAAATCTATGTTAGTAAATTATAACTAGTTTTCCAAAAGTTTCTGTTTTCATCTTTATTTATTATTATTATTTTGTTACAATATTTAAAATGTTTTCTTAATTATTATTGTTGGTTAATGTTTACAATGGTTCATACCTTTAATTTTATATTTTTAAATGTTCATATAATAGTCCATAGATTTTTACATTTTTAAAGCTAATAGATAATTTAAATTTATTGGTGAATTACAGAGATTTGAAATTTTATTTAGAAATTCAGAGATTTGCTGTGTTCGTTTTGAGCATTCTAGAATAGCATGCTGTGCATCTACCGTTTCTCTGCATTCACAATTATTGTTATACATGTGAATTTAATTATTACAATAATATGTAATTATAGCTGTTCTTTTGCGTCCTGAAAAAAAAAAAAATAAAAAATGGAATTTTGAAATTGGTGGTATTAATCAATTCTCTGTTGCCTGCTTAGCCAGTTTGTCTACAATTTGGCAATATACCTACATGGGCTTTTGCCCATGAGAAGTGTACATCTTTTTTGATTTCATTATTAAATAATTAAATTTTACAATTTCACAAATAATCTGATTGCTGGAATATTTGAATGTACTATTTTTAATCCTTTTCAAGTCGCTTTTACAATTTGAAAATATTACAAATCTAAAGTTGTCTACATACTTGATTAAGTAGTCAAAATATTTTGAAACAAAAAGGTTTAGGCTAGGCTATGTTGAACTCATCCCTAGATTTTTTTATGTGTGTATACAGGATGTCCCAACTGATTTTACTAGGCTTTAGTTCTTAAACCATTTAAAATATTTATTGACACCAAAACTAGATTTTAGGTATAAAAATGCTTTAATGTGAGAGGTAATAAAAAAGAATTAAACAAAAAATTTGACCTTAGCTCTAAAATTTTAAATGACACCCCGTATGCTATAGAAAAAATTTAGTGATTTTATGAAACTGCCAAAATAGCCTAGCCTAAGCCTTTTGCTGCAAAATAATTTGACTACTTAATAAAGTGTATGAACTTTTTCACTTTTCCAAAGTAAATATTTCAAAAAGTATTAAAAAAGATGTACAAGTACTTCTGTGGATTTTTAAAAGCGGCAAATTATATTTTCACTAAATGTTCATTTTCGACCTGTTTTCAATTTGTGAAACAAATACTGAAAATTTTGAATTTGTGAATTTTTCTTTCTATTGCAAAATAGATATAAATACTTTGCTAATTATATATATTTTTTACAGATGTAGCTTTCGGAACCAAACTTTTGAAGTCTGTTGGAGTCACAAGGGCATTAAATTTGACTCCCAAGGCACGAAAACTCTATGCTGTAGCAAAGAATCTTAAAAAAATTTCCCGTCGTCTTGACTTTGAAAATGCTTCAAATAAGGAGCGTCTTTCTGAAGCTATACGCTCAACAGAATCCATGGATTTTTTAAAAGGCAAAGTAAATAACAGATCACTCAACTTTATTATCTCTCAACTAAGGCTACAAAGAAAAGGCTAGAGGTAGGCGTTACACATTTGAAGACAAAGTCTTTGCATTGTCATTATTAAAGCAAAGCCCAAAAAGCCTACAAAATCCTAAGATCTACATTTGCATTGCCATCCAGGAAAACATTAGTTAATATTCTCAATAAAATTAATTTTTCTGCTTTGGGGTGATCCCACAAGTGATGGAGGTATTAAAATGTTCAGTGGAAAAGTTAGATTTCTTGGACAGACATTGCCTTTTAATGTTCGATGAAATATCATTAGAACCTTCACTTACCTATGATAAAAAATGGGATAGGGTTGTTGGTTTTCAAGATATAGATGGAGAAAAATCATTTAAATTTGCTGACCATGCTTTAGTTTTTTTCTCCAAGGATTAAGGAAGAAATGGAAACAACCCATTTCATTCCATTTTAGTCAAGGGAATGAATTCTGATCAGTTAAAAGTCCTGATTAAGAACACAATCATAGCACTACAGAACATTGGATTCGTAATAGTTTGTACAGTGTGTGACCAATACGCAGCAAACATTAATGCTATCAACAAATTAAAACAAGAATCTTCTAGGATGTCATTCGGCGATACAGATTTATTCCAGATTGGAGAACAGGA
This sequence comes from Listronotus oregonensis, assembly GCA_019359885.1. Classification (NCBI taxonomy): domain Eukaryota; kingdom Metazoa; phylum Arthropoda; class Insecta; order Coleoptera; family Curculionidae; genus Listronotus; species Listronotus oregonensis. The sequence goes on from JAHBCN010002186.1 coordinate 19,531, forward strand.
GATTGTTGCTATTTATGATCCTCCGCACCTGTTAAAGGGTGTAAGAAATAATTTAATAAATAATAAACTGTCATTTGTCACTGATCGTGTTCAAAAGGAAGCAAATTGGGATCATATCGTAAAACTCTATGAACTAGATGAGGGAGATTTTAACACAAGAATGTGTTACAAATTAACCAATGAGCATATTTATAAGGAAAAATTAAAAAAAATGAAAGTTAAGCATGCAGCACAAGTCTTCTCACACAGAGTTTCATCCACTATGCGTTGGACAGTTAAATATGGTAAGTTTGCAGTGGTTTTTCTGTATTTTTGCACATTGAAATTTACAAATCAATTCAAATTCAATAACTATTTTCTTTTCTGATTAGAGGTTTATTTGGCAAAAAAAGTGATGGTAAACCATGATTTTTCCAATTTTGACATTTAAAATGACACTTTTCAAAACTCAGTGACATTGTCCAATATCTTAGTTTTTTGCAACTGGTGATAAAAAGTAAGATATTTGACAATGTCAATCAATTTTGAAACGTTTTTATATTTCAAACCTAAATTAAAAAGAACCACATCATATACTAAATTTTAAAAAAATTGTGTGATATGCGTTGGGAAACACTATTTTTTATAACTCACATTCTTTTGAGGCAACAAGCAAGGCCAGAAATCTGCTCGTTACGAAAAGTAGTGCTTTTCCCAACTGGTTACACAAATAACTTCTTAGAATAATAACTCCCTTCTTATCTATTATTCTAATTAATAGATTAATACATCTGTTATAAGTCTATCTTTATTATTTAAGGTCCGAGGAGTATTGCCTAAGGCTGCTGAAAATACCGCTGCATTTATTTCCTTTATGGACCAGGTTTTTGACAGCGTTAACGGTTCAACTTTTGAGGCTGATCATGGAAAGGAGCTGAGATGTTCCGTGAAAGAAAACTCCCCCCATCTAGAGTTTTGGAAAAATGCAATTAAAGTTTTTAAGTCAGCTAAATGTATCACTTCCAAAGGGGAAAAAATTACACCATCAATTAAAAATTGGATTAAAACCCTAAGTGGCTTCATACATATTTGGACTAAATTAAAAAACATTGGATTTAAATACCTTTTTCCACGTAGAATAAACCAAGATCCCTTAGAAAATTTTTTTGGATGTATAAGAAGCCATGGGGTACGCAACATTAATCCAACTTGCTACTCCTTTATATCTTCATTTAAAACATTAATTATTAATAATTTCGCCGCCCCACATTCTTTTAATGCCAATTGTGAGCAAGATGACAGTAATATATTGGATTCCCTAAAGTCATTATTGACGGTTAATAATGATGAGGGTGAAGTCCTTCTTGCTGATGGTGACTTTGATGCCAATAACATTGAATTTCAAAACGTAGAGGATACCCCAATTATTGCAACCCACGCATATATAGCTGGATATATTGCCAAACATATCAAAAAGAAAATTGGTAACTGTGCAATGTGCATAAATCAACTCTTGGCATCATCACCTTCAGAAGAACATTCATTTAAATGTGAACAAGAGTATAAAAAAAAATATTATTTAAACCAAAAACACAATTTCGGAGAATGTTTTCTAATATGGTAGAATTATTTAAGTTAATTTTAAAAAAATATATTTTATCAAATAATCTTAAGAATACCCTTAGTGTTGTATTTAAAAAATATATATACAATCCTTTTCTTTGTAAGAATCATAATATTTTTCAACTTTATGTAGATAAATTTTTGATATTTTTTATTTTTACCTATTTTAAAAATATAAATTCTATTTTAAAAGGCCAAATAGAACACAACATTAAAGATTCAGATTTTTTAAAAAAGATGGCTTGGCAACGTTATTTAATGTTAAAAGGCAGGAATAAAAAAATTAATAGGGTAAAAAACTTAGTTTAAGATTTTTTTTATAATAAATGTTCCTTTATTACCAAATTATATTTTTTATTACTACTCCCTCCATCAGTAATCAACGAATTTCCCAAATAGTAATTGAGAAATGCTCCTAAAAATCAATATTTTGTCAATTAATATTAATTTACAATAGTTAATTAAAATTAATTGATAGACGTTAATTTTTAGGGCATTTTTCGATTACTATTTGATGTACATTTAAAATTACTACTTAAATATGGCGCTTTAAACCTTAGTTAAAGCACGCGTCACGAGCGGCGCTAGTGAAACACGGTTTTTAAAAAACGCCAGAGTCGCCCATCTATAAAACCTTTTAGTAATCTGTGGCTCCATGTTTACTGAAATGGCACACTACTACAAAGGTAGTAACGCCGCACTTGTCCCAATCTAATCACCTAAAGCTTCGTACTATGCGTTCTAAAAACATCCGGTTCCTGATTGTCACCCTGTACATGAATCTTTAAAAATGTACAACCATCTACCGGTTCCTTTGAGAAATATAAAAGGTATTAAACACTTTAAAAAGTCAGTTAAAAAGATGTTGGAAGTTGGAAGATACTTTGTCAGATGCATAAAGATTGGTGTGATTATGTTTACAAGAATCGTTGGTTACGGTAATTGTTCATTTATTTTGGAATCTCTATTGGTAATAGTCAATGTCAAATGTATTATACTTTTTTTATTACTGTAAATTTCTAATTAATTGTATAATTTTAATAATTTTCTTATATTTCTCTCTCTTAATTATGATTTATTTATACATATATATTTATTAATTTATATACCATATGGATATTTTTTAGTACCGAAGACGCTTTGTCTGTGAAAATGTATATTTTTTAAGACAATAAAGCATATTTTGATTGATTGATTACTAAACAAAATGTGTTCTTTTTCTCTGTAATATTTATTTTTTTCAAATCGAATGGAGCTAAACTACACCGGACTCCCTAACAACTAACCAGACCTAGGTAATAGTTTGAAAGTTGTTGTTTGTTAGTTCTGGTTAGTTTTTTCTATAAAAAATCTTCATTTTTGGTAAATGGAAAAAAACAACCTTCAATAATAACAAATTATTAGAAAACATCTGACAACATTGCTACAATTCTTATTTTTAAATATAGATAAACCTAAGATTAACTTCATTCATAAAAGATTCTTTACAGACGAAAATAAAAGTTTTCCAGATAAATGAACAAAATGTTAATTTACAATGGGATACATTTATTTCTACATACATAAGAATTTTTAATCAATGCTTTCCTAGGATAATGACATATAAAAACAAACCAAAGCTAATAAAGAGTGAAAATATTATAAATTGCAAACAAAGGTTGGATACATTGCTGATATTATCTAGAAATAATAACATATTTAAACCTATTTATAATGAAACTAAAAAACATTATGACCAGCTTATAAGAGACGAAAAAAGCCAAAATTTTGAAAATAAGGTAAAATCATCGGTTAATAAAAATAAATGTTTGTGGGCTATTTGTAATGAAATAAATGGTAAATTTAAGAATAACGAGAAAAATTTTGCTGAAAATCCTCATAAGTTGGTAAATGATTTTAACTCTTATTTGTTAAATATAATTCCAAAAATAATGGAAAACAATACACCAGCACCTTTTAATTGTAATATTCCCGATAATAATCAGTCAATGTATCTAGTACCTATAACTACTAACGAATTATTAGAGATGACACAATAATTAAAAAATAAATATAGTAGCGGTGATGATAAAATTCCTACAAGCATTGTTAAACTATCAATTGTTGAGACTATTGATGTTCTGAGATACATAATTAATAACTCAATGAAATTTGGGATTTTTCCTACGCAGCTTAAACTAGCAAAAATTATACCACTCCATAAAAAAGGATGTCCAAAGGATTTCAATAATCTTAGACCAATTAGTATCCCTCCCAGTTTTTCAAAACTATTTGAACTAGCTATGTGCTCTCGATTAGTACATTTTATGACTAAGTGTTAGCTATGGTCGGATACACAGCATGCATACTTGAGAGGTGGTAGATCAACTATATCTGCCATTTTTCAGTTTACAAAAGCTATTTTAGATGAGTTTGAAAACAAAAACCTAGCCCTAGGTATCTTTTTAGGTTTAAGCAAAGCATATGATTGCATAGATAGGAATTTGCTATTGTATAAATTAAATAGGTATGGTATTAGGGGTAATGCTTATGAATGGATAAAGTCATACCTTTCAGAGAGAACACAAAGGGTAGTGGTGCAGTATAATAATAAAGAAATTAAATCAAATATAGAAAAAAACAGTATTGGTATAGCTCAGGGCAGTATTTTTGGACCTATATTATTTCTAATCTTTTTAAATGACTTTGACAGAGGAACTGGATGTAAGCTTAGTTAGAAATGTGTATTTTGCACTTATAGATTCCCATTTGCGGTATGGTATTTGTTTTTGGGGCTCATGCTCCGATACCCTGTTTAGATCAGTTTTTGTGTTGCAAAAAAGAGCTCTTAGAATCATGTACAAAATTCGACGTAGGGATTCCTGTAGACCCTTATTTCTGACTCATAGAATTTTGACACTCTCCTGCATTTTTATATTGGAGTCAGTTTGTCTTATGCACAGGAAGCATAAAAATAGTTTAACGTCTGCATCTATTTATTCCTCGCGTAGAATAAATACTATCGCGCTTCCGATCCCTTCTACTTCGCTAACTAAAAACTCTATAGTTTATAACAGTAGAAAGTTGTTTAACCACCTTCCTGTGCGACTAAGACAGATTACTGAGGAGAAAAAATTTCGTAGAGAGGTTAAGAAGCTGTTGGTTGAGAAAGCCTATTATGATACTAAAGAATTTTATGACGATATATTGAGTTAGTGTTGTTCGTCCTTTTCTAAATTGTTTGTCATATTAACCTAGTACCTGACAAATTTTATTATTTTTTGTATGTATAGGTATTTATGTGTTTTTTTTTACTTTCAGTTTAATTTTAGGAATTAGTTATAGGTATAGCTTATTAAAAATTAATATGATCTCTTTTAAGACTGATGTTTAAATATTTTAAAGTGATTTATTTTATTATTTTTATTTTAAATTTAGATAGGAACTTTGCTTTGTGAATGAGAATTTTATATTCTTAACACAATAAAGCTTTATTTGATTTGATTTGATGTGTCTGATGTTTTTGTTTAAAAATAGAGATAAGTTTGAATCTGTAAATATAAGTAATACGAGGACAAATAACTTGATATACCCACGACATCGACTAACTATTACAGAAAAAAGTCCTTATTATATGTGTATCAAGCTGTTTAATGGTTTACCAAATACAATGAAGTCTATTAATAGTATGTCAAAGTGGAAAAAGACATTAAAAAAAGTGTTAATAGAGACTGAACCATATGGCCTAAGACTTTTTAGATAAGGAATGGTAGCCACAGTGCTATTTTATTGACGTCATTTCATTTTATGTTAACCTGTTAATTATAATTTGAAATAAAGAAGTATTATTATTATTATTCAAGGAGGGAATTGTAAACAAAACAGCATCGCAACATCTCTTTTTTGTAGGTATTCTTTCTTACTTTTTTCATGTTATTCAGCCACCTTACTTAAGTATATTTTATATTGAAAATAAATAAATTATTTTATTTTTTGATAATGTGATTGAAAAATTAATTTGTTTAGACCCGATGTGTTTTATTATGGTGTAACAAATAGGTGAAAAAAAACTATAACAAATTATTGCTGTTTAAAAAGGGTTACGTTACACATTACGACCATTTTTATTTAATGTTTTTTGATACAAAATAAGTTATTACTACATTATTCCAATTAAAATTAAGCGGATAGGGTGAGGAAAAATGTTATATATTTTTTTAAGTTTGTTAATAACTTCTACATAGGGATAAATTCAAAAGCCTTTAGTTATGGTCGGTCATGGTTAGTTTTGGTTAGTTAAAGCCTTTTTTCACTTTTTTATATATTATTCCACTTAGCACCTCTATTCACTCCCACATTCCGTTTCATTCGTCATTTTTTTTTTTCAAAATTTTACATTCTGTAGTTTTTTTTTTGAAAAATTTAAAATAAAAATGGTCGTAATGTGTAACGGACCCCAAAATTATTAGAAAACTATCTGGCAACAATGCTTATTTAAGCAAAGAACGACAAAAGAATGGCATCGTATTTTCTAATTAGGTCGGCCATAACTTTGGTATATTTTACATGGAAAATAAAGAATTTGTATTATTTTGTGATAATGTAAATATAAAATCAATTTTTCCAGACCTTATGTGTTTCATTATGGTGTAACAACTAAGCGAAAAAAAAATATATAAAAATATTGCTGTTTAAAAAAGGCAAAGTTCAAGGAAGCCTCAAAAATGTTTACATACCCTTTGGGATAGCAATCCTGAAAAGGAATTGGTTTTGTTTGATGGCATTTTCTTAAAATAAGTTGCTGTGCATTAGTAAACGAAGGTAACTCGTCATAGATGTATTCAGAATTCTGTCTTAACGATAAGCTTCTAAAACTATCTTCCAAATTTTCTGGAAATACTTTGGTTGATATGGAATTATCGTCATAACCCGATAAAGAATCATATGTGATACAACTGAGGTCTTCTTTACTGTATAGCTGCATGCAATTACTCGACGATTCTTTCAAACTAATAGATAAACCAAAAATTATCTTTATTGGAAGTCCAACAAAATAAAAACCAGCAATCCTTGACAAAAACGAAATTTAAATCGATTAAAATAAAACTAGACTTTTAACTGCGTATTTTATGACTCACGCACGAGTCACACCACTATACTTATGAACACGATATGAGACGATTGTACGAACAACGACAAACAGAAAGTTTTTAATAAAAGTGACGTTTAAAAAATGGCCACCGAAGACCGATGACGCATGTGTTGCCAACCGCGTAGCAATAAAAAGCTTTAGTTGCCAACTATTTATTTGTTCACTTTAGGTGTTTTTCAATTAGGCACAAAAGTGCATTATGCGGCACAATGCTCAGCTTGAATCTTTCAACTACCGCAACGCCTCGCATAATCGGGCTTCGTTGTTTCAATTAATGCTGGCATAATGCGACATTATGTGGCATTAATGCGCACTATGCTCTTTAGTTAAAAAATACTCTTTATTTTCATAAATTCCCTCTTCGAACATATACCCTGGCTGTGCGAACAAGCGTGCGAGAGACAAAGGACCAATAAGTTTACAACTTTTCTTTTTCGCTTCACGTGCTCTGCGTGCTAATTGGTGCACGCTTGTTCGCACAGCCAAGCGGCAACGCTGCCTCTGGTAGGTATATTTTAAAAGTTTTAGAATATTCCCCTAAAAAATCATTTGGAAATATATTTGTATTCTAAATCCCTTTACTATTAACTTTACTTTAAGTAACAATAGATACAACTTTTTTTACCTAAAAGTTAAATTAGCCCCAAAACATTAATCCATCAAACTATATACTTCCTTTTTTTAAGGTTAATATTCTCCATATGTAATACCATGATGGGACCATAATCAAATCCTTAACCAGTAAGGATTGTATTAATCAAAAATCTGTTGTAACCAATAGTAAACAATTTTTATAATAGTGTAATATTAGTATATTACATGGGATTTTAAAAATGTTGTCAAATAAGTTGTAAAAATACAACAAAGAATAGTCATTGTCATTTTTATTATTTCCCAGAAAGCAAACAGAAGCTAGTTCAAAGAGAAAATAGATTTTTATCGTCAGAAACATATGTTAGTAAATGTAATTTTTTATTCATAATATCATAATAGTACCTAGTATTGCTCCAAGAAACCGCAAAAACCTAGACGAATATAATATATACCAAATTTGGTCAAAATCGGAGTGGAGGCAATTTTCGAGACAATTACCTAAGCGGGTTTTATACTTATTTTAAAAATTAAAAAATGGCTTATGGTTATGTTTATAAGCAAACAAATTCAAGTCTTATAGTAAAAATCCATCTAACTTCACTACTTCGAGAAAACTAGTTTACACCTGAATTCATACCAAACGCGTAGTCCTAACGATAGCAAACGGTTTATTCACAAAAAGTGTAAAATAGTGTACACTATTTCTGGATAAAAACAGACCTTAAGCAAAATCCTGGGACTTCGCGCAATCACTATTTTTTGGTTGTCTGAAAGCATGATACTATTACCTGTGCTATTATAAAATAAAATCCACTTGGCGATTTAATTTCGTACACGTTGACAGACACAGTCAAGAAAAATTTGTTGTCGTTGGGAAACATTGTTTAAAGCTTTTACTTTATTGTATTTTGGCATTACTAGACGTTTAAAAAATAAATAAATCATGGCTTAATCCATCTAACATCTAAACAAATAAATGCCATATTAAAAACTCGCCTTTTGGGAAATTGATCATCGAGTGACGTCAGGCGTGCCAAGAAGAAAGTTTATCATATGCCTGGGTTTATCTTCTAGAATATATTGGTCTGAAAGTAAAGGCTAATTGGAACTTTATTTATTTGGATAGAAATACGATTATCGATGTTTATTTGGGTCTTTCGGTGCCAAAAATAAAATATTTTTAAAGTAAAAATCAGGAATCAAAATATTTTTTAATTCAATGACAATAGAAAATATTATTTATTGAGAAATACTTTTAAAATAGTGTTATGACATAAAAATATTAAAAGGTAAAGCAACTTTGTTATAATGTGTTTTTAGTTGAACTTTTAATTCTGACAATTTTTAATTAAATGTAAATATGGTTTATTAAAATAGCCGAAATACCATGTTTTAGTACTATGGCAGAAAGTAACGATGAAGTGAATGATGAAGATATCATTATAAATGCTCAGGATGGACTTCCAAATGTCCACCCTAATTTGATCCCGGAACAAGAGATTGATGAGCTTGAACATAATTCAGAAGATGATGAATTTGAAGGGATTCCCTCTTCTTTGATTGTTACCAATATTCATGAATCAATATTTAGCAGTGCAGGTAATTAAAGTTGTCTCCTTAATGTGATAGTATGGTCATCCCACCCCATTTGGGCACAGTTTAAATCTACAATTTAAGACTTTTATTTAATGGTAGTATTTTGTATTCATGTTAAAACCTTTCTGTGTCGCCACAATTTGTGTCTTTTATCTGGAAGTAATTACCCTCCAACCAGGGTTAAAAGGATTTAAATTAGATTATTACAAAAATAAAAGTTTTAAAAAATTTAAACTAAAAAAACCTTTTTAATACAAAAGAATACTTAATTTAAACAAAAATAAATATAAATAAACCTAGGTGTTATAATGCTTAAATAGAAATACTAGTTTAGCTGCTTTGTCACTGCCAAGTCTGTTTCTTATATCTGAATGTACGAGTCCATAAGTACAAAATATTCTTTCGATATCAGTAGACAATACACAGGCACACAAAACAGAAATCACTATAGGGACCACTTACTTAATTTCTGAACCATTTTCTTGAAATCTCCACCACTGTACTGCTGTTACATTTTTGATTATTTCCTCTGAAAACAAAGTTTTGTGAAAGGAGTCCGACTTAGCTTTCAACCTAATTAGTAATGGTAATAATCCTGTGGCGAGTTGGTGTAGTGGCAGCATACTAGCCTCTTAGTCGTGAAGACCCGGGTTTCGATCCCCGCACTGTCCATTGGACTTTTTCATAGCTCGTCACCTCACAGAAGGCAATGGCAAACCACTGTGTAGTATTTCTGCCTAGTAAACCCTCTCACATGTGCTTCGGAAGGCACGTTAAGCCGGTGGTCCCCACATCTGTGTCTAGTTGGTAGTCAACACAGAGATATGCGAGAGCGCGCATACACTCTAAAATAGAGTATGGCACCGCAAGAAGAAGAATAATCCTGTATCTGCAAAATACTTGGAAACAATGCGTAGGGCATTTCTTTTTTCTTTACCTAGTAATGGATTGTAGGATCCCAAATATACGCCAAAAAATGAAAGGGGGTTAGAGCTTGAACATATTTGTTCTTAAATAATTGATATTAACTCAAGCTTCTTTCTTCTTCAAATTCAAATCTGTTAAAAATAGCCAGTAACTTTTTTCAAGTACTCTGGCAAAGGACCTTTATTACTGGATGAACACAATTTAGGCCAGATGGTTTGTTGATTCTTTGAAAAACGTCTAATTACGTTTTTTTGCTTTTAAAAACATTTTTGTTACAACGCTTGTGGCAATAAATTATAACCACTGACTTTCATATGGACTGGCAAACGGGGTATCAGATGAGCAGTTCAAAAGTTAGATTCTATGGGCGAAAAAATGTGTCCGTGCGCTGTGGCGGTAGTCATCGCTTAGGGTCTTTATTATTATTATTATTATTATGATATTTATTGGTTCTCCAAATGGCCTTTATTATTATTATTATTATGATATTTATTGGTTTCCCAAATGGCCTTCGACCAAAGTCCTTCAGCCATAAAATATTTACAATACATTTTTATAATAATCCTTATCAATAATGAAAATAAAAGTAATACATAATCTAAGCAGGAAAAAAAAATATACACATATATAGATATTTACAATTTAACTTAATCTAGGGTTGTGGATGTATAAAAATAAACAATTAAAAAGGAGTAATAAGCATTTAATTGTTATAGTCCATTAATACTTCAACTATTGTTCTTTCTGGATATTTGAATCTGGAGTCTCTGTTGTTCCTAGTTAAACACATAATTCCTATTAACTCTCTGTTTTTGGGTTTGAAGGCGAACTTTTGTGTCAGAGCTATTAACCTTTGGTCAATTGGGTGTATTGCTGTTTTTTGATAGAGGAGCTGGTTGCTAGGATTATGGAGTGGATTTTCAGGGTGACGGATTTTAGTTATAGTTCTTAAAGTGGATCTTTCAGCTACACTAATATTATTTAAGACTGTAGGTCTGGCATAACAATACAATAAATAAGCATATTCTAGTACTGGTCTGCAGATTGATTTATAGATTTTTGCTGCTGTTTTTGTGCTGAATCCTTTTTTTCTTCTCTAAAATATTTTGAACGAGCTCTAACCCTGCTTTTAATATTGGAGGTATGGCTTTTGAAATTTAACTTTGAATCCAAGCGGATACCGAAGTATTTGGCAGTGATGTCGGGTCTTACTGATTGATTGTTTATTTCTTACTTTATGGTTAAAAAGAAGTAGTTGTGATTTTGTTGGATTCACTATTAGTCTCCACCTTCTAAACCATTCCTCGACCGTAAGAACAGAAGCTTGCAGCATATCTGCAGCTTTTCCAGTAGCTAAACCATGCGCAATTATAGATGTATCGTCTGCAAATTGTAGTAGGTAGGCGTTGTTATTGTAGTTTTTAAAAAAAATTCCATATTTTAGCAATAGTTTTTAAAAGGATTGGCGACAGTGGAAAACCCCAAAAAGGGCCCCCCTTTTGTTTGGGAGAGAAGTCTTTAGACAGAACATTGTTTATTTTTATCCTTAATGATCTACAATTTAGAAACTCTTTGATTAAAAAAATATCGCGATCCGGCAACGTCGCTAGTTTGTTTTGTTTGTTTGCTGTTAAAGTTTTTTGTTTGTGGATTGTTAAAGGATTTTTAATTATAAGTAACCGCGGAAGTATTAAAATTATTTTTTTTATAGCGAGTACGAATGAAGGTTAAAACCTAGAAATGCAAAATTAATTTATAAATGTTACTTTGTTTACTTTTTTTTGCGCCAATCAGTGTCACTTTTAGTCCTGTGTTGCCAGATTTGCCTTGAAGTTTTTCCGGCATTGGATTGTGCTTGCCAAATTATTTAGTTGCTTAGGATGGAAAAAAAAATTGGGATGCCTCAAAAAAAAAAAAAGTAAAACTAAATTTAAATGCTGCCAAAAAAAAAAAAGATACTCAAAATTATTTCTGTATAGCATCCTATAACATTTTTCCCAAATCTTGCCAGGAAAGAATAAAGACTCTCCACATGATCAAAAGAAAATATTATGCTCAGAATCCTGTAAAAAGAAATTTTACTTGCACTCTGGCGAACAAGAACAATGTGATGATCAAGAATGGGGGAAAAAAAGTTTTTTTGGGGCCCCCAAAGCTAAACTAGAACAGAAAAATGGTATAAAAATTTTTTAAAAAGAAAATTCTTCTGTTTTCGAAGAAGAAGCCTTGGAAATCGGGACAGGTATATCCGTAAAAATCGTCAAACAAAAGAAACTGTAAAAGCGTTAAAAAAAAAAAAAAGGATTGTTGAAGGCAGACCCCCAAAAAAATACTGCAAAGATTCCAGTTTCAGTGGTAACAAATGTAGCATTTAAACAAGCTTGGTCACTCACAGTGAAAAAACCCCCCACTGATATCCCAGTGATTGTGCCCCGGGATGTGGCTTGTCAAACAAGTGGCATCAGTAGGGAAAAAAAAAACCCCCCAAAAAAAAACCCCCCAAAAAAAAAAGGGGGAAAAAAAAAACCCCCCCCGGGGGAAAAAAAAACCCCCAAAAAAAAAAAAAAAAAAAAATTTTTTTTTTTTTTTAAAAAAAAAAAAAAAAATTTTTTTTTTTTTTTTTTTTTTAAAAAAAAATTTTTTTTTAAAATTTAAAAAAGGGGGTTTTTTAAAAAAAAAATTTTTAAAAAAAAAAAAATTTAAAAAAAAAAAAAAAAATTTTTAAAAAAAAAAATTTTTTTAAAAAAATTTTTTTAAAAAAAAAAAATTTTTAAAAAAATTTTTTAAAAAAAAAAAAAAAAAAAATTTTTTTTAAAAAAAAAAAAAAAATTTTTTTTTTAAAAAATTTTTTAAAAAAAAAAATTTTTTTCCCAAAAAAAAAAATTTTTGGGGTTTTTTTTGGGTTTTTTTTTTAAAAAATTTTTTTTTTTCCCCAAAAAAAAAATTTTGGGAAAAATTTTTTTTAAAAAAATTTTTTTTTTTTTAAAAACCGGGTTTTTTTTTTAAAAAATTTTTTCCCCTTTAAAAAAAAAAAGGGGAAAAAAAAAAACCCCCCTTTTTTAAAAAAAAATTTAAAAATTTTTTAAAAAAAGGGGGCCCCCCCCCAAAAAAAAAAATTTTTTTTTAAACCCCCCCTTTTTTTTAAAAAAAAAGGGGGGCCCCCCCCCCAAAAAAATTTTTTTCCCCCCCCCGGGAAAAATTTTTAAAAAAAATTTTTTAAAAAAAAAACCAAATTTAAAAACCTAAAAAAAAGGGGGAAAAATTGGGGAAAAAACCCCCCCTTTTTTTTTTTTTTTCCCCTTTTGGGCCTTTAAAATTCTTTTTTTAAAAAAAAAAGGTTTTGGGCCCCCCCTTTTTAAAAAAAAAATTTTTTTTCCAAATTTTTTCCCCAAAAAGGAAAACCCTTTTGGGGGTTTAAACCCCCTTGGGAATTTTCCTAAAAAAACCCCCCTTTTGGGGAAAGTTTTTAAAAAAAAAAAACCCCGGGGCCCCGGGAAAAAAAATTTAAAAAAAAAAACCCCCTTTTCCCCCCCAAAAAAAAAACCCCCCCCCCCCCCCCCGGCCCCCTTTTTAAAAAATTTTAAAAAAAAAAAAATTGGGAAAAAAAAAAAAATTTGGGAAACCTTGGGGGAAAAAATTTTTTTTAAAAAGGGAAAAAAAAACCCGGGAACCCAAAATTGGCCCCCCAAAAAAAAAAAACCGGGAAAAAAAAAAGGAAAAAAAAAATTTTTTTAAAAAATTTTTCCCCCTTTTTTTTTAAAAAAAAAAAAGGGCCCCGGGATTGGGTTTTTTTTTAAAAAATTTTTTTTCCCCTTTTTAAAAGGGGAAAAACGGATGAAAAAAAGGGAAAATTTTTTTTTAAAAAAAAAAGGGGGGGGTTTTTTAAAAAATTTTTTTTTTAAATTTTCTAATTTAAAAAATTTTAAAAAAAAAAATTTTTTTTTTTGGAAAAAAAAATTAAAAAAACAACCCAAAAGAAAAACCCCCCAAAAAAAAAACCAAAAAAAAAAAAAAAACCCTTTTTTTAAAAATTTTAAAATTAAAAAAATTTTTTTCTTAAGGGGGGGGAAAAAACCCAAAAAAAAATTTTTTTTTTATTAAAAAATTTTTTTTATAGAGACGGGAGACATACGACCGGGTTAATGTTGGGGTTCATGACAATGGAAACTCCTGTAAATGGTTTTCACGTTATGAATATAAGAATAGGTTGTCAATTGTATCTGCTCTAATCGTAATCCAAAAGACCAGAAACTAGCAAAACAATCAATAACGAACAAATTGTTGGGAAAAAGACGAGTGGTTCCCTTTACCCCTACTCCAAAGGTTATCCACCCCCTTTTACTAATTAACCTTCGATGAAAGAGCAAGAAAATTGAAAAGATATTTAAAGACATGAATACCGATAAAACGAATGAACTTAGTGAACGGGACTTAGTGAAGAAATCAAGAAATAACACTGTAAGTTCCATTAGCGTCTTCGCCCCCTTATGAACAACTAACGAGGTCAGCTAGTGGAAGGAAATAAACAAAAAAATTTGAAAGAAGACCTTTTTATTTAACCAGGTAAAAAAAATAAATGAGTTGTTGTTGATGATTTTTCTAATTCTGAGAAACATTAACGTTTTTTAGGTTGTGTTTTAAACTGGATAACTAAGATAAATTTAAATTTTTGACGTGAAAAATAAAGGGGGGACAGCTATATTTAGTCATAATAAATTAGTTGTTAATTGTTTAATGTAAAGAATTTCAATCAGTAGAAAAAATGAATTTTGCTGTGCTGAATAACAATCAATAAAATTACAATTCCCATGCAGATTGAATGTATTAGACGATTTTTTGACAAATTTGTTTAAAAAAAAAAAAAGATAATAAGATTTTTGTTATGGTATTGTAACGTCCCCCCTTAGGTTAAATTATCGTAACTGGTCTAGGGGAAATAACCAAAAAAATGATAATGTTTCTAATATAGAAAGGACAATGTCAACTGTATTTATAATAATTTTTAAATATGTGCTAACATGAAATATAATACAGCAGAGAAAATAAACTAAAATTAAAATAAATGGGTTAAAAGACAAAAAACAAACAAAAAAAATAAAAGTAACATTTTATAGAAAACACAGGTAAAAAACTACACCTTAAATCGTAGAGCCTGACGAAGAACCTTATTTTCCTTTGTACTGCCTGCTTGGCAGATTTTTTGTGTAAATGGGAAGTTTTATAAATTTTGGGCCATGATCATCCTGACACCTCTGACGCAAGAGGGCACCAACCTTGGGGGTATGGGGAGAGGGGTACTTGTCTGTATTTGAGAATGTGAAAATATGATTAGAAAATAAAAATGAGGGGAAAGTGGCACAAAGCGACTCAACGCCCAAAGCAGCAAACAATCGACAGCTCTCCTCTGCATCCGAAAACCCCCCGAAAAAAACTAAGAATAAGGAACCCATTAAGAGAATCATCTCTGATCATTATGCTGGTACTTTCAGTTAAGAACTTAAAGGTTAGGAGGGCAAAGGACTGCAAATATTGGCAAATTTGAGCAACTTTAGATGTCAGGTTTTAGTGAAACGTGGCAAAATGTGTATGACGCTGAGGATGTGAAGTAAATGAGGGTTTTTATGAAAATTTATTTTTTTTTCCCGACAAGTTTTCCTTTATTGAAAAAAATGTTAATAAACCAAAACTGATGATCCCAAAATCAGAGACTGGTATGTATATAAGGGGACTGAAGTGTAATTATTTTGGAAAATACAAACAGGAAAAAAGAAGCCCCAAATTTATTTTACTTTACCGAAACAAACACAAAATAAAACAGGAACATAAAAACAACTTAAAAGTTGAAGGCGGAAGAGTTGAATGACCTGACCACTGAAAGAACCCAAAGGGTAATCTCTTAATCGATCTAAAAGACGTTTTACCGAACCTTTACCAGTATCTTCTGGGTCCTCGGTCCCAAATTTTGGGCCCGATACTGTTTTTTTTAAATTTTTGTATATGGATTGGGTCACTCACTGGGCTCAGACTTTGTTTTTCAGTTTGGGAAACTCATGAAGTTAAGCCAAAAAAAGTTTTCTAATAACTAGAAAAAAGATCAAAGAAATTTGGTGAATATAATGTTGGAACCAAAACTAAAAACCTGTATAGTAAGTTATAAACCAAAACCAGTCAATATACGTTAACTTAACAGAAAAAGATTCATCCCTTCAAATAGGCACTTAACTAAAGTAACGTCCAGTTATATTATATAGAGTTTAGAGTTGTATATACAAACATATATAAGATATACACATGCCACACAAGATACATACATGTATATATTAGATAGTAATACACATATTATAGTTATTAGTATACAAAATAATATATATATATGGTATATATAAAAATAATAAAGGTATAGTAAATATGAGAATGTGAAGATAGGACAATCTTGGACGATTTTGATGTACCTAAAAACGCCGCACGCATTGCTTATCGATCAATCTCCAGCAAACAATTCAATTACGTTTATTTCGAAATAATACTTTAGTATCGAAACACGATGGTAATAATATAGTATAGTGGTCTAATATCAAGAATCAAAGTTTTTAATAAAATAATAATTAGTTAGTAATGGATGTTTACGAACCGAAAGAGAAAATTAAAATATTTGAATGGTATCACCGTGGAAATCCTGTTAGGGAATTAGGGAATATTATTAATTTATTTATAACTAGGCCGACTCTTAATGATTTCCCACTCATTTACTGAGCTAAAACTTTTCTACATTATTGTTGAACTCGAACATAACATGAAACTGGAAAGGATGAAATAAAAAGAACTATAGATAAAAGTGTTATTAAAACCCACAGAGTTTCATTAATACAATTGCAGAACAGGTTGACTTGTGCAAAAGATCAGTGGGAAGAGTGCTGAAAAAAATTTATACTGCTCCTTAAAGTAAGAAAACTATTAACGAACTCCTGATGATTACTTCTTTGATAATAACTATTGAAACCGCATTAAGAATGTGGAATGAAAATAACAATAAAAGTTTTGAGAAGAAACATTGCTTTACCGATTAACCAGATTCACTCAGCATCTCAATCAACGATTTTTCTTCAATGCAGTAAAACTGGGAACTTGATATTCAAGAGAATAAATATTGATCCAAAAACCAACTCATAACTGAGAACCCTTTGAGATTGTACCTCACATTCTAAAGTAAATGAACTGATAACTTATAACTTATGGCTTTTCAATACTAGGATCTCAACAACATTATCTTCTTAAGAATGATCTCAACATTAATGTTTATTAGAAAATGATGATTTGATTAGAAAAAACTCACATCAGACTGCAACGTTGTAACTGAAGTAACCAATTTAAATCAGGCTGATGTAACTGACTGAAGTCATTATGTTATATTGGGCTCTAAAACACGCCTGATAAACACCAATGTATCCCCAATTGAAAGAAAATGTAGTATATTAACCAATCAAATAAGATAACTTCCTGAACTGATCCCTATCCCCATCTGAACCCAACCGTAACACAATAACTAATAACGACGAATGAAACGCTGCAAAATACGATATTTGAACTGAATTCAGGATCCTTCCATTCGCAGTATAGGTATTTTGACGGTGAGAGATGAGAGATGTGAGGAAGATGATATATACATATATACAGTATATATTATAATGTAAAAGATGCATATACACATGGTACTATATATATGACATATATATTACATATATATATATATATATATATACATGTATATACATATAAATATGAAGATATATAAGTAGTATATAAATATATAAAGTACATACATCTTAGGATTACCCTTAATGATCTGATAAAATAAACTAATGAATATAGTTTTATGATAACTGAGACCTTAGTATATCAGAATAATATTGAGACCTGATAACCTGTAGAATATTTTTATATCTACTGAATTTAACATGAACTTATTTCTAAGAAGACATTTTTTACGTCTATTTATTGGTGGCATTTATTTTCTTATTAGGAAAACTGTTTGTTTTTAAGACCCCAGCAAACGTTGCGGTCTCGTAAGCAACTAATTTTTAAATTTATGGCTTATAAAAATCAGATCGAAGTCGGTTGACGCTAGCTAGGCTCTGTTACTGCCTACAAACACTGCATCCTCTAACTGAAAATAAAAACGAAATAATAACTAGTCCGGGCAGTTCGAATTTTATCACCGATTCCCACTCAGTCCCAACCAAAAATAAGCCAAATGCATGGAACATATTTGAAATGAATAAATACAACACACTATTGATGAGTTAGACTGAATGATCCAATGTCCAGAGTTTCTCAAATTAGATACAGTGCTATCAGAGATATGAGACACATATATATATATATATATGAATATATGATATATATATATATATATATTATATGTATATAGTATATATATATGTATAAATATATAAGATATATACATATATAATATGCATATATACATACATATATATATATAAGTATATTAACATATATATATATATATATACAGGTATATATATATATATGTACATATATGTATATATATATATGCATATATATTATATACACATATATATACATATATATATTTTATATATACCATGATACAGAATATTATATATATATACAAGACATATATGGCAAAGGTATATATATGTATATATATATGATATATATTTATATGACAAAAGCAAATACATAATACACAGTGAGGAAAGTGATACATATATGTATATATACATATATACTGATCTGAATATATTACTTTAAAAATTTAGATATTTGAGACTTTCCAAGGACCTCGAGCTTAATAGAATGTCCAGGGAGAGTCTTCTTTCACCTAATCGATCTGACCTACACTTTTCAAAGAAGATCGTACAAAAATCGAAGAGAGAAGATTCAATTGCAAGCGAACGGGTTGCACCTGAATGATAGGACTCGTCTCTTTCCAGGAGTAAAACCAGCAGGTATGGCATGATCTGACAAATTATAGATTTAGATTGATAGCTTGGGAACAGATGAACAAGATAACCATGAAACGATATTTAAGATCGAACGAATAACAAAGAATAAAGAGAAAATAAAAAAGATAAAGAATACTTGAATCTTGTAGGACAAATTAATAAAATATAATCACAGAGCGTCTGTGGCGTTAAGATTCCGATCTGTACACAAATATTTACGAATTACCACTGGAACAAGAAGACAAAGCTTTACCAGGTCTCTTGAGGACCATGAAAAGGAAGCTAAGAATGGATATATCATCCTGTCCCGCAGAAGTTCCAATTACCTCTGTTTTTTAACTTGTGAGGGAATTAATCATTTTTTTATTACGATGTTTGAGATCCGAAGATACATAGGGAATGATGATCCATTTAAGTCTTTGTTGTAACGAACTGAGATATAACATAAATAACGCTCCAGAGTCTTTGATTAAAGTCTGTGGAGGTTGTTAAGCGACTGAACTCATTGTGGCATCTAAGAACGATCAGAATAACAAATGGTCTAGATTTAGAAACACAGACAAACTGAGACGAGATCGTCACTTATGCATAAGGTCCCAGATGAAGACAGCTCCAACTTGATAAGAATGAAACTGGTAAGATTTGGATTCTAACACTAACCACAAAGATCTAATGATTCGAACGCTGTCCAACGAACAAATGTGGGGATGATGGAGGATTGAAGAACGACGACTTCTCTTGACTGATGACTCACATGTCACTTATCTCGATGAAAACACAAAATCAAAAACTGAATGACGACCACGGCGATGCCAATAACCTTAAGGCAGCTGAAATCTGACCACGTAATCAGTTTGAACTGAGATGTGAAAACTTAGTACAGACACAATAATAGCGCCAAACAACTACGCCTTGGGATTATATGTTCTGATCTGTAGGGTAATGGAAAAAGTAACCGTCAGGTCCAATACCAACACATGAAATAGTTCTAATTGATTAACCCGAAGGAGGGTGAACTCAATAACGATATTGTAATATCAAGCACCTAACACGGTAATGACAAGACACGAATGGTCATTGAAAGATAAATAACCCAAAACAAGTTATGTTATAAATAACTAGCGCATTTGTAACCTGGATTGAAGATCTTACACACACTGACGACATGTTCACAACATGCTGGGCAGAGAGATGTTTGCGGGATCATGGTTTGATAACCAGAGGAAAATCGTCTGTCTGATAGATCAACCATCCAGCGGTCGTTTCAGGCAAGGACTGAATGAGCTCATCTTTCCTGAACTTATCAATGTCGTGAGCAAGCAAAACCATCATCACTTAACCCAAAAGAAGAGCATCATGAAGTCTTAAGGAGTAAGAAGATTAGGTTTCTTTCCTTGGGCTCGATCTTACGAACCAAGAGACTAAGATGGCTATTCTATGAACTTGAAAGATTCAATATTTTTTCTCGAAGAACCATCAACGATTAGGAAATAATCAAAGATCACCCATTTTATCCTGGAACAAATGAAATAGCAACTGACTCAATGATCGAAAATCAGAATAACGATTAATGAGCAGCGCCAGCTCCGGCATGAACCGCCTACCATACGAAAACTGGGACGTCACCAGATAGCCAGCCTCACTAACAACCGCAGGATGATCAGCCTGAGATAGGCAGTTCAACATGAGGATTGAAGTCCAGGATCGAGTCGACCTGCTGAAGCTGGGTGCTCAACGGTGTGGGGAAGACTGATCGAACAAGGCCACTGCAGAACCTGAACCGGCCAGCAACCCTTGAAAACCTATGTGGCTCTGGAACAACTGACAAAAACAAATCTTATGAGCTCACAGCTGTAAGAGCATAACCAATCGTGGAAGTGATCACACAACGGACCTATTACAAAGAGATAACTAATATCTTCGAGAACTGATCGCGTGTGATGGTATGGTAAACCTTTCAGAACGATCAAAACCATGAAGCTCATCAGCTGATCGATCCAATCACAATGATGAACTGATATGAATCAGGAGTCCAGACTGAATGATGCACCACTAACCAAATCATCAGTGATATGAGTCTTTCATCCAAAACTTGAATAAGGCCCAGAGAGTTGAATTAAATATTTGCAAGCAACAAGAGAAACCAGGATTCAACATGAAACTGATAGTGATACTACGAATGGCGATGACTTTAAACCTCATGTGAAGAAGAGCATCCATGATAAGGTCCATTGAACCACCTTACACATTTTTCTCTGAATCAAAATAAAGAATGCCTTATTGATATGATTGAACAGCAGAAGGAACGTATTAAAGGATTAGCCCATTTGAGTCACTTCCCTGAGGGCAGACTTGAAAGATCCAACATATTTGCTGTGCTTGTTCCAACCAGAATATCCTGAATAAATTATCACAAAAAAGATCAATTTGAAATACTTTGAAGCAGAGGTAATGTTCCAGCCAACTGTGTTGTTTGAGTGCCAAAATATGGATTTATCATCAAGTCACCGTATTTAAACGGTATTCAGTGATCAGAATCACAACTTAGGCTACTTACTGATTTACATCGATGATTATGATGACTTGATATCAGCTCAAAGACACACAGAGATAACCAAACTGTATATGAATGGCACAACTGGGGAATTTTAGGACCAGTGAAGAGGCCATTTAAGGAACACCTGGTGGCGTCCTTATTGTTATCAATGACCTGTAGTTTTTTGTTGTAATACAGTTTGAGAACACACTATATAATTAACTAATGATCCGACTCTGATCAAAAACAACATGGATCGAACCATGTGAATCACAAACCCGATAAGATCTCAAATACTGGGAAGGATAGCCGCCGAGAGAGAAACCGACGAAGAGCAACAGAGATATCGAACCTGAAAATAATGAACTTAAATGGCAATGCTACTGTATATCGACCAGTAAATATCGAGTTATAGGTAATAATAATATGGTGGTTTTCAGAATCAAACAGACAACTTTTCAGAGTCCGTCATTTAGGTTCTTCCAACTCCCAAACCTTTTAAAGTTGCAACAGAGGAACTGGAGATAAAACAAACAAACAGAAGAGTTTGATCCCCAGCCACAGAACTAACCAATGGTTTGACAGACATCAACTATATTTCTGACTCAAAACTGATTAAAAGATCAACTGAAGAATCAAACCAACTCCGCATTGTCTCAGACCTTAATTGTGAATTGAGATAGGAACCCTAACTTAATGGAAAGTTTTCACCAGGGTATATTCAGGAACATATTTTAGGCAATATATCAAACCAAACTGAGGAACCTGAATAAGAATCGTCGGGAACGAGGCCACCCTTAAGACAACTCCCGTGTCAACACGAGAGTGGAGTTTTTAAGATAATCCAAACATCTATGCATTGTTTTTAAAATGGAAGATCAATGGGATCATGACGAGCAAAATAAACACTGAAATTTGTGACGAAAACTAACTGTTGATGTCAAGAATCAACAACTGCAGTAGAAAGTAAAACGGTTGTGGAAGATCTTAATAAACAGGAGGCGAGAAAACTTGAACCTGCGGGAATGAAGTGGAGGTAGGAGATCTGTAATAGAGAAGAAGAAATGATAACGATAGAATGGAGGAACCAACTTCGAACGCTGACTCGTCCGAGTTTACGACATTCCAGGCGAATAGAATGAAAGTCAGAAATGAGAGATGTAATGAGGATATATGTCAGAGATATGAATAACACTGATTTATAACATTGCAGATTGAGGCAATGATGAACATCTTGGTTCAATGACTGATGGCGTTCGGTGGGATTTTTGTACTCGGGACAGATAAATAGATAATTGCGCATATGAGGAACGATAGCATCCAATAGAATAAAAACCATTGAAGATCGCGAAGAAAGTTTGAACCCAAATATAAGGCCAGCTCAAATAGCACGGTTTTCAAAATGACTTGATCTTTGAAGATAGACCATGACGCACTAAAAGTCATAACGCCTATAGGTACATCTGAATCAATAACTAAAAGATTGAATAATCAAAACCGTATTGCTCAACATCATCAAATGTTTTAAAGTGAGCAAGCTTTCAATAGATCCAATAATTTCTTACTCCTGATGACCGTTAACCAATTGACAATTCATAATCACAATGCGATAAACGATCTTGAGAATAAGATCCGATGATTTAAAATAATATAGAACACTGTAAATAAAATAATATTTGAATAAAGCGTAAGATATCTTTTCAGAATGATATTGAAAGTCCTTCAGACCCCAGATAATGAACTGTTGATGTGAATCAGTCGAATAGAACAAAACGTATAACAGCAATGACCCCAACCACTATCATATAACGAGAGCACAATCAAGAACTGAATACAATGATTTGGGTTTGCAATCACAGCCGATGATCCAGATATATATCCCCAAATGAACTTTGATCATAACATCTTCAAGAATATCCATCTATTTTTCTCAACCATAGTTTACTCTGACAATATTATACTTAACACACAATGACGCTAAAACCATTAGCACCAATGAGAACTTGTAGCCTGATTTAGAACTGAGATAATGAAACTGATCACTGATATCTTTGAGATACATAAGGAGCTAGCTTGATCCAATACAAGTCCCTCCTCCCTGTCTCACCTTCTTATAACAGTGGTAAAGTAAGAGAATGAAGAACACAGATATGCAAAGAACTGAAATGAAGCAGTTAAGAATATTAAGAGCAATACACTATAATATTTGAAATGATTACTGGGAAACCAAGACTTAATATGAAAAGAAGAATTAATAACTAATGAACCCAGAACACCTGAATGATTGAATCAGAAAAAGAGAACAAACCATATTAGTGAGAACTAATCTAACACAAAAACATCAAAGAACATTATTGTAAACTTAATACAACTGGAAATAAGTATGTTAGAAGGACCATACAACCACACAAACCAAAGAGTTTGAGAAAATACATATTGAATTTTTAAAAATGAAAGAATAACAACTTTGAGAATGATGCAATCACGAATAACTAAATGAACTGAAAAATATTCTAGTCTGGGATTTAATGATAATACTTAGAAGACACTTCAAACTATATGTCAGAAGAAACAAATGACCAGTCAAAACATGAATGAAATTTTAAAAACCACATTTAATAAGCAAAGAATAAAAAATACCTTCTGGACCGAGAGAAATATTTATCTAGTTAGTACACCAGAGAAACTAATAAACTTTAATTATATCATAACTAGAATTAAATAAATAAGGAAGAGAAAGCTGAAGATGACTAACAACAAAAAGCACCAATTAAATTCAAACGAAAGCATTAAACCAGATAAGATGCAACTATTAGAATTAATGTAATGAACCAACTGAAAACGTCAACTGCTAATGATCTGATCCAAAACCTCTTTATGAGAAAGACATAAAAATAAAGAAGAATCATTACTAAAAAGTGAATAAGAGAAAGAATAGAAGTGAAATTTAACCGCCTAGAAGGATCAAACATCAAGAGGTTATTTAGAAAATCAGATAGTTTGATTTTCATGAATGATCCCCGAGTAAACATAATGGGATTGTACGCACCCAGCTGCCCCAGAATCACTTGATAGATATCAGGAGAAAGTTCTTTTCACTGACCTGAGACCCAATCAACACCAAAGAAGATGTAAAGCAAAACCAAAAATCAGAGAAGACCATCAGTGAGTGAAAGTAACAACAACTGAATAACTGTCTTCCAGTGAGTAAACGGTAAACAAAAGAGTCCCAACGCAAATATATATTTTAAGATTATATATTACTAGCAATTAGCTGATCAACAATCCATTGAAAATAATAAATGCATGATCCAGAATAAATTATGAAACAAAGAGAGAAAAAAAGATGTAAACAAACATCATGAACTACAAAATCATAAACAACCAGAAGTTATAAAAATGAGTAACACAATATTGTCTATAACATACATGATATATATATATATATATATAGTATATATACTTATGTAATATAAGATAAATACATACAAATATATGATATAGCATGTATAACATGCATGATATACATGATATATATATATGAGGCATATAAAAGAGAGAGATGAGGTATACATGGTTGAGCACAGGCAAGAGTATGATCAGTAACCCATCGTAATAAGGCACCACCTTAGAATTTTTCTGCTCTTCCTGACTTACTTTTTTATTTCCTATAAACCCTGAGAATCATTCTGACTGATCCTGATAATGCTCATGCTTGTAGATGAGAGCTTCAATCATACAGCAAGGTCTCAACCTCCCAATGATAACAGAGAAAATCAATTCAACTCAAGATCTCAAAATGGACCCCAAACAAATTCAAACATAAACTGAAAACAAGAAGTTAATAAACTGGAAGCCTCACATATGTCAGGTAACTGAATGTTATTTCACAAAGCAGACTCATGAACTGAAATAAAGATGATGATCAGAACCAATACTGAGCCAACAGAGCCACCATGATAACCCAAGAACTGAACCTTTAGAAAATAATAGCCTATAATAGGCGTGGAACCCAGAATACGCAAAAAGACAGCAACAACCTGAAGATAAAACGATAAGCTTGAAGATAGAACTATAACCAATCGAACCAACATAGTTGAAAGGCAGATGGCAACTAGATTACGTACTGACGATCCTCAACACTTTGAGAAGAGTCATGATACCACTATTAACAATAACGGGGATCATACTCAACTCAAACTTACTAGTATCTCGACATCCTGATGAATGAAAACCCCAACTGAACAAACTTGTTAGATGCTTCAAGAACAGCGACCTTTACCACTGAAGCCTGATCCAAGACATCCAATAACCGCCAGATTTCAAAAGAAGACACATAACCACCAAACTGATCCAGGTTAATCGATGTTGACTTTGCCTCTGAAACACTTTGATAAACCCCAAAGAAATTGATGACACCTAATAACACATGATCCATCGATCACTGTAATGGCACAGATCTGCAAACCAATAAGAAATAAATCAAAACGCCAAAACAGAAGAGATGATCCGCAACCCAAATAAACAGACCTCGCCACAACCAATATAGGTTAACCCACAGAGCCAAGAACGCCTGATCTGATCATCTCAGAATAATAAATGAAACCGTAAGAGAAATCGCAAGATACGCCTATCTGGGAATAAAGCCAACAGAGAAACAAACATTACAGAGATCCCAAACGCAGTGATGATCATCAATCATATAAAATCGAATAACAAACTGCATCGAACCGAACGCTGGGAAAAATTGGAACTAACCATATAGAAGGAAAACAATGATTTTTTTATAGCAGACCACATAGTATGACAGTTTCCAGTTTCCCACCCCACTTTAAACATATCATCAACCCAACATAACCTGAGTATAAAACTACTGGTGGGATCATTTTGAGGACACAATTGAATTTGACAAGAAGAGTCACGAGAACTAAAGGACTGTTCGCAACTATCGTTGAACAGCAACAATCAACAGCTGAAGAGATCACCACAGAACAAACCGTATCGAAATTCACTGACAGTTACTGAACTCATATTTCCTTAGTACAGTCACTGTAGATAAAGAAGGTGCTTATGCACTGCAGCCTCTTTACAGAGAAGAACCTCTCTGAGAATGGAGCATCGAGACCCATTACAGATAATCCCATGTAATGACATGGTCTAACCATCAGCTGATGAAAACCAAAGTGACAGACGAACCAATTTTGATAAATGAACGGTGTCATGAACTGAATCAACATGTTTGTAACACTAACAATGGTCAGAACCAAAAGAGGTAACGATTGACAAAACTGCAAGATCTAAACAGCCAGTTGACATATTTATTTAGATTTTAGTCGAGCTTTCGATGAAGTACCTCACAAAAGGCTGCTAAAATTGAACATTTTGCATAAGGGGAAATTATCAATTGATCCAGGACTTTTATCAGACTGACATGTCACGAATAAATGGCGAACTTTCCGTCCATACAGAGTTACTTAGCGGGAGTAGTTAATTTGGACCAACTTGTTCACTGTTTTTATTTGTGATCTTGCAAAGGAATAACATCTCTCTCCATGTATACGCTGATTTGATCTGAGTTGCAAGAAATCACAACAACAATGTAACAAACATCAAAGTTACAGACAGTAAGTTCTATATTCCAAATCAATGAAGAAAAGTGTTCAGATTATATAATTTCAATAACTTGTTTAGAGTACACTCTGGGGTAGTTTCCACCAAAAATTAACCCCAGAGATTTAGACCTGATCCCAATGATCTAAAGAAGACATTAAAAATAACACACCACTTTACATGCAGGTGATAAATTTGCAAGAAGATCATTGAACTTTGAAATATCCTGAGAATATATATATATATATATATATAGATATATATATATATAGTATATAATAATATATGGTCATGGTAAACAGATTACAAGAGCGAGAAATCCGCTAATACGCCACTTCTTAACTTTACAGGAGACCCGGTTGGGTGACTTTTTAAAAAAGATAAAATCATTATCAAGCTTGAATATTTTTCATATGTTATATTATTTGATCTCTCAAGATAGCATGAATCAGAACCTCGTTATTTTAAAAATAAGAATCATAATATTTTCTTTTGTAAACTAGAAGATAAATAAATATTATAAGATTACCAATTTTAAATAAAATGGTTTATATAAGCAAAATTGTGTATCAAATTTTGTGAAATGTAGAAAGGATTAAAAAATAATTTAATTCGACTTTTAATATATGTTATTATACAATGCATAATAAAAATATAAGAGTTTGTAATATAGAATTGAACCTTTAACTGAATGAAGACTTAATCCTTTACTACAAAAACAGATAAATATTTACAATAAAACCATATATCCACATCCAACCAGGTGAAAAGGAGAAAACAATATTTAATAATAAATAACATTTTTATTTACTACAATAACAACTCTTTACACGAAAATAAAAACAACGAATCATTAGTTCCTCCAACAGAACATCTTAATAATACACGCTGAACTGAGTTTCTCATGTTAAATAAAACTGAAATTGGAAAGCATAAGATGAGAACTAGAACCCAAATGAACTGTTTACATACTCTAAAAACAAAGTGAGAAATAAGGAGTGCAAGATCGAATCAACAGTTTATCCAGAGAATCACTGTCTCTCGAGTCAGTCCCCAAGGCATCTTACACATTGACCGAAACTTAGGTACCCATCATAGCGATAGAATGGTAATGATCACTGTGTGCCGCCGAACCGGGAACTACTTGAAATTGAAAAATTTTAACAACTGGTGGTTGGGAATCTTTGATTTATCGACGGTATGTTCTCTTACACCTGATCTTAAGATTTTACCAACACATCTGATTATCGTTCCTTCAAAGGCACATCCTGATCACTGTCCTTATCCACGACAGTCTTTAACATTTATCTGAAGATTTTCCAAACAATCAAAACTTTATCGTGCCAGATACATAATGGTAATCAGAACATAACTCAACAATGAAACTGTGACCACTGGTGAGGGATTGTTAATACGCCGACACTCTTTCAACGAGAGTGGCACGTCTGATGTAGTGGTCCAGTAGAAGAGCTGATCTGAATAACTCAGACGCGGGAGATACTTGGTAGAATACAGCTATGACTTTGACCTGATCTGGTCTTGAATTAAACTGTTACCGCGCCAAAACAGCTCTCAAACCAACCTCATGAGAGGTTGAATCGTTGCCACCTCACTGAGTTTCCTCGCCCATTCTAGCTGAAATAGAAAACCTTCTGAGCTGAACCCACAAAACAAGTACAGATCGATTCTGAATAATATAGCAGCATGCTTTCATATGTGGCGGTTCAGCAATCTTTTGGGCTATCAGAACGATGTACATAAATGTTGTTTGCTATATATTCTTTTGATAAATCAATGATGTTATTTTCATCCTTCTTTTCTCGTAACATTTCATTTCCACTTATCCTGATTATTTGAACTAACTAATTGGGTGTTTTTGTTCTTTTTGAACAAGAAACTAATCTTTAAAACTAATAATTTTTTTCATAATAGCCTTTGACGTGAAACCTTCCAATTAGCCTAGCCCAGACCATAAAACCATATAAACGAAACTCTTTAAAAACTGAGGTAGATAATAATTCTTGTTGAGTCTTTTCTGCAATAATGGGAAAAGAAGAAGATAAATATAAACAATCGAAGATATGAATGTCTCTGAGTTTGAGCAGAAATAGTTTAATGCAAGCCTGGCTAAACCAGATGACACTAAATATGGTATAGGCACTTTGCGTTACATCGAAGGTTGTGGCCAAAGAATCTGAAACAAACTCTGACGCTATTCTCCCATATGCGGCATTGAAAGTCGCGATCTTTCACAGATCCCCTTCACTCTCTTTCTTCACGTCTCCAATTTTGACAAAGAAACGAGCCAATGACGTCCGCAATGGAACGACATTTGAAGATAATCACTTCAAATTCTCCATCAAACAACTGAGATCCCTGGTAGGATCGACGATGCCTTATGCTACAGAATATTCGATCGTTTTCCAGACTACTCTGATAATTCTTACGTTCTTTGCCCTTATTTTGTTTTTTCTGATGATCCCTTTCCCATAACTGACCTCAGCATTACTTGCCTTTGTTTATTCTTGATCAACATCTTCTTCACAACCCAAGATTGAACTATATCAAACTAAACCCATTTTCATTATCTATGCCATAATATGGGCGAGGAACTATGCCCATAGCTTTGAAAATGTTCAAACTGAGAATCAGGAAACGTCCATTTATCGAAGGTGGCCTTTGCTACTTGGGAGAGACCAGTGTTATTATATATTTAGTAGGAGTAATTGGCAAGAAATTATCAACATAAGATGGTTGGGTAAAGAGAACCAAGCATAGTTTGTAGACGTAGACACGTTGTAGAACGTAAACGATCATCTAGAACGCCATCCGTACTAAAGATCCACAAAACACACCACCGAACGTTACATGTACATATGATCCAAAATAGAGTAACCTGATCAATTGATAAAACTAAAACATAGATAAATAAGATAGCCTTTATTGTTAAAGGAAGTCATTGGTTCTTCAGTAGACAAACCATATTGACGATAACAATGAACCTGAACATTAATGCCGCAAGGTACTAACGCTTATGTCTTCGATTATCGAACTTTCAGATTCCACAGCCAGTTGAGGATACCGACATGTTTGCGACAGGCTATCGAGAACACCGTTTCATCTTTCTTTCTCCACATTTGCAGCCTATGGCATAAAGGCCTATCGAATGGCAATGAAATATTTGTGTTTCCGACAACGATGATGAAATAGGTTTTTCCACAATAGTATACTTCGCTCATGGTTCTAAACCAACTTGTTAATGTACAGGAAGATCATTTATAATTTGTTTTCAGCAAATAATCAACTGTATGAAGCAATGATCAACTGTAACTTTGAAAATAACTAAATATTAGAAAGATCAGCAACATCAATAAATCTGTTGAAAGTTCATGAAAATTTAGAACTTCAAAATCGATCTAGCCCCAATATTGTTTGACCAAGGCCACAAAATGCCGCAGTAAAGGTGAAATGGACTACTTTTTTAATTTAAACACTTCTTTCTACTCTCCTGCACAGCTTGAGAAAATAGATGAAACCAACGATCACAAAGTAAAGAATCAATATGAACTGCCAGAAACTAAAAACAGAACGACTAAACTACAATGATGAAAAATTCATTAAAAATATGCCTCCTGTGTAGAACGACACTGTTCAGGAATGAGACACCCTGAATGATGAATACAGAACTCTTTCTTTTTTCAAAACAAAAACCCATGGGGAGATTTAAGGAATCAAGACAGTAAAACACTTACCTTAAAACATCTCAAAAAGAAAACACCTAGAAAAAATAATACGCACAATAAATCACACTAATGAACTGAGGTAATAAATGTCAGTCAGTTCATTATTTGAATGAAACCTTCCAACTTCATAAAAACAAATATAAATAAAGCGGATCCCAGATGAATAATGAGTTATCTGCCAAAACTAGTAATAATCAAACAGCATAATTGTTTAATACGCCAAATATTTGATAATTGCTACACTGAATTAGTTCATCTATTGCACAACGAAAAATGGGATAACACAATATCCATAACTAGTTTGCTGTAGATGAAAGCAAAATTGAGCATTTACCATTTCCACCAAATGGGCCATTAAAGGCTAATAAACTAGATGAATTCCAAAACTTTGTCGCTGTAGATGTTTCTGTAATTTATCCAATGAAATGTTTAATGCAACAAAAACACATCATTGATGAAACTTATGGATCGACCTTCAAGTTATTTCTTTTCAACTAATGATATATATATATATATAAGACATGTATATATATATTAGTATATATATATATATATATAGGCATTGACCGTACTATATAAAAAGCTGATGCAACTACACTGTAAAGGCACAAGATTAATAAAACTCAGCCTGAGCGACCCCACACATTTGAACCATTGTTGAACTCATCTAGAGAAATATAAAATATAAGTAAAATGACTGAAGATCATAACAATAAAAGAGACCTTTCATAAAACAACTGTGTATACAGAATAGACAAAATTGTAATAAACTTATATAGAGATAACATAGAATAAGAAAACAACAACTTAATAAATCTGATCTTGTAATAATAATGCTAAACTTTTAATTTTGCTTGCACAACTTAACTGAAATGACAATTAGAATTCAGGTTTGAGGCGGGAAATTTAAATTGTCCATGCTTGATACAATAGAGTAGCTGTTATGATACTCACCTATTTATTTGATGATAACGCGCCGTTTGTGACATTTAACTGTTTGATAAAAATAAGTTGCTTAAACCTTTGAATAAAATGTATACTCTATTTGCCTTTAGGGACCTGTTTCGAGATAGCACTTTAGCGATCCAGCAATTTTGGGGGAAAATGATCAATTGTTAACTTTACATATGAATAGTTTTAAGACGCAAAAGCAACCAAGTTGAGCAACAAACCCGAATGTTTTCATCCTCAGGCCCCAAAGACTGGGACTGGGGACTGAGGGTAATTTTGAGGGGTTGAGGAGTTTTTGGTGCTTAGAAACGTAGAGACTTTTTGATCAACGTGTTAAGAACCACCATGCAAACTGAAGAATAATGCAAACTATTTCAGCAAGAAAACTGGGGGGAACTTCTTTGCGAGATATCGCATTGATTAGTGTTTGCCTGATCTACAATGCACAACTTGTCAGGCCTTATTTACATTAATTATATACAATGAGACATATATGCTTTATTGTCTGTCAACATAACGTCAATATTTTTCATAATACAAAGTAATACGCACATCTCCATTTCACTCTGACAATATATATGTCAAATAATAATAAACCAATATATATATGAGAGTATTACATAGTACAATGTACAGCATATATATATATATATATATATATATATATTAGTCCTGTGTGGCAGGAAAACTCTGCGCCAGCTTGAATGAACGACTTCTTTTTTATGATATAGTAAAACCATTTTTGCAAAGGTTAACATCAATATTCAGAACTTTTGAGCAGTAAGACATTACTTAGAAGATATTAAAGACTAATATTATTATACATTGTTTCATATAAAATAAAAGTGAGATTTCTTGCCCTGACCCACTATATCAGCTACTTGATAAACGTTTCGGTTTTTTTGTAAAGAAGTTCGTTACTTATCTCACAGAGGTAGGGTGTGAAACGGGATGGCTTACACGCATCGATCGCCGATCAGATTTAAAAGAAATTAGAATAACTATAAGGACATATCATCATCTATTGTGAACTGCAAACAGGAATTAATCTCACCAGTCACTCAAGATTGATTTTCACTGAAAGACAGATGGAGACTGGCTGTTGATCGGTGACACTACAAAAATGTGGTCTTCTGTCTGGTCGAGTGATTTATCCATGCGTGGGTCTTATACAAAATCATGATATATATATATATATATATATATATATATATATATATATATATATATATATATATATATATATAATAATATATACATATGATATAAGAATATATATATATATATATATATATATATATATATATATATATATATATATATATGTATATATATATATTATATATATACCAATGATACCATTACTGAGAAAGATAAACCACATGATGGGGTTTCCACTTCTCATAACTGATACTACTTGATAACAAATCAAACCATCAAGAACTATGTGAACTCGACCACATTTTAATTAATTTTAACGGGTATATATTTATCCATCCAATGACATTGATTAGCTAATAATGGGAATATCATCTAACCTTCTGAGTGAGAAACTAATCTGGGAGGATAGATAAGATTCACTGACTTTACAGATCTGCAAAACACAGAGATTGATATCAAAATCGATAACATAGTTTCTTAACATTAGAATGACACCTTGTAAAAGAGAGACTTCAACAGTGCCACGACAACAAACCGTACCTGTTTCCACACCCCACTTGTGAGATAAGTAATGAACCCCAATGAACTTCTTTTTTACAAAACTGAAAACAGTTAGAAACACTCAACAAAAAGCAATCTTAGGTGTAGGTATTAAACAAAATCTACACGCGTGTAAACCTTCATTTATAAGTTCACTAATAATAGTCTTAAATGAATAAAAGACTGTGCAAAACACTAGCTCAAAAGTTCCATACAGGATGTTGATCTTGATAATATTGAACTGATTTATACAATATAACTAAAAAACAATTAATGAGATCATCTAAGATCCGTACCTTCATTAGCTTTAAGAAGAAGAAATATCTGTAGTGCTCTACTAGGTAGGAAAAGAGTTTTTTTCCATTTGAAAAAAGCTTCCTCAGCCAGATCCTGAACCCTAAGATTTAGGACCAAAGATATACATACACAGACATACAGCATATGATATATATATATATATATATATATATATATATATTTGAATTAAATGATCTGTTAACTTTAACATATCTATAGAATGTGGAGTAATATATGTGACTTGATGTAATGCAAGAACCAGGACAATGAACATGCATGTATTTACTTCTCAATCAGTAATAAAATAAAAGATTGATAAATGTAGAAGATAAAGCACTAATATTGACATTATTATCATTAGAATGAATAAAAGATTTGAAAATCAAGCCTGTAGTTTGTAGACCACCCCCTATGCCAAACATCTGCTGAATGCCTTTATTAACTAAAAGACGCAGACGGCATTTGATGGTTCAGTTGTTGTAATATCAACAAGATATGTGAGAACTGAATATTCTTCAGTTTAAACCCAACAGTGACAGACTATTACATAAAATGCTGGTCCGTTTTTAGTGGTTTTTTTCAAAGCTTCCAGCAGGAAGGGTAATTGGTCTATAGTTTTGAGGTAGTCGTGATCACTGTTATTTAGGAATATTGATTATAGTGCACCTTCCTCCAGATATCTAAAATATACAGCTATTTAAGCAGTGTCCTATTTGATGATATAAGTCCATGACTTTTTGTTGAAAGCGTTTAATTATCAATATAAAGTTACCAAACTTATTATAACTGTCTGGAGAGTAAAAGTATAATATTCTTCTTAATCTGATACACAACGAAGGATTAACTGAGTTTGAGCACTACAGCGACCAAACATTTTCTTACATCTGAACTGAAAACAAGATAATTTACTTCTCATCTGAAGGGAACTCAATATATTCTCAAAACAGCTACCATCAGTGCCATGACACACCATTAACCTAACTTGGCAGACAGGTATTAACTGAGATTCATTTTGATTTTACCTGCAACCTACCATGTCTTGC
Organism: Listronotus oregonensis; assembly: GCA_019359885.1. NCBI lineage: Eukaryota > Metazoa > Arthropoda > Insecta > Coleoptera > Curculionidae > Listronotus > Listronotus oregonensis. The sequence goes on from JAHBCN010002186.1 coordinate 54,249, forward strand.
AGACTTCCATATATTGGGTTTATGTGTTTTTTGCAACTCAAAAGTACTGTTCTGAACGTTTTATTAAACAGATCATTTTGCTCTATTTCGGACTGTGTGCAGTAATGACTCGACAGACATCCGTCTTGTTTGATTAAAGCACATAATATATAAAGGTGAAATTTTTCGATTCTGATAGTTCTTCGCATGCCATCGAATAACTGACTGAACCCACAACGTCAGCTTTTGAAGACATCTTGTTAATTGCATCCATGTCCGACTAATGATGCTCCAGTCCACCAGTTTATTTTTCTCTGATACGACTGATGAATCACTGAATAGGCACAGATCCGGGTAGTACAATGAACGACCATCATCAATGAAAGATGTCATCCAGCCCAACGCCTGATGATGGATTTTAAGACTTTGTTTTTATGCCTTAATAACATAATCCAGTAGTGCCTTCATGCTGATAAGTATTGTATCCCTTCAACAACTATTTAAAATTCAGAAAGTGTTCATTTAAAAGAAGAACTGATCAATGAGACTGTGAATGATATGAATGATGCGCGACTTTCCAGACCTCTTGACGATGATGAGAGAAATCATAAAATATGGATCCCATCATCCTTGGTATGGTACACTACAGTGAACGCATCCCAACGAGGTTACTGACATATAACTGATGACTTTCTTTTATTTTTGAACTTGAACTCGCTGTACCACCCCTCGTGGAACTACATTTTTGGGAATAGTTTTCCACCTTAAATGAACAATGGAGTTTATTATTTTGCCCACAGAATGAAACTATACATACTTGAAGAAGGTATGTTTGCATTTTTCACTCGAGATCCATTGATATTACCATAGAATGGCATGACATGGATGCTGATATTGTCAGTGGCCACTAGAAGGTCCAGATCCGCTGGGTCTTCAAGATCAAACATGTATGGACTCATCCTAAAAATGAACTGAGACTGCAGGTCATTTAGAAAACTTTGATTTTACCTCTTGCATTTCTCTTGGTCAACATTCTGGGTTTATTTTATTTAGTTAAATATATGTGTTTAATTAGATCACACTACAATGATATCCCAAGGCTTTTGGGCCTTGAGATTTAACCTCCAAAATTTTTCTATATATCCAGGTACATGTAGCTCAGCCATTCAATAACTCTTCATGGTTTGTAGACATCTTGTTTGGTAATTGAATTAACCGTCATGATCCTCCCCTCACACAGCAGGTATTTCAGCATGGAAGAGGTTGCATTTCTGCTTGAGTGACTCCTCTGCACCTTCAGCCTGATTATGCTCATTGATCGAACATATGAACCACACCAGACCGATCGGTTTGTACTTTATACAATATCAACTGGCAGCATATTGATCTGATTTATGGTGGATTTGTACAGACTCATGTAAACCGATTCAACCAAAGCTTTTGATCATATTATATCGACCTACATTGTTATTGAAGGACATTAGTGGATTCCAGTTGAAGGCTGAGCTCGCCCGGCGATCGAGATTCCAACTGAGACTCATATGCTTGAACACAACATCAACTCCAAACAACTGTTCAGTAATTACTCACTAACTATTCTATTTGATACGAATATTTCATTGTCAGAAGAAATTTACGAAATGAATGTGAAAACCCACCATAAGAAGATTAATGATTATAAAGACATTTTCTTAAATATTTTAAACATATTTACTATTTCATAATATTATGATAGAAATATAATAAAAGATAATTATAATAAAATGCTGGTATAATAATCCAAAATAACATTAACCACAAAAAGATGGACTTTGGGCCAAAATGTAAAAATAAAATTAATTATGTTACTCATTAAATCATAACTAGACACATATATATATACTATGAATATACACACAAGACACAATGTATAATATGGTATAAAAGAACAAAGAGGTAAAACAAATAAATAACAATATTGGTAATAAACTGAAATAAAAGTAACATATTTACAGAGCATGACATTCTGCTAGGGTCGAAATAAATACTTAAACAGATTGTATGAGACGATCATTAAAAATCTAATGTAAGGTAAGAGAAAAGTACGTGATATAGAGCAATGATGATGGAGTTATAAAAAACACCTTTGCTGACTGAAGTGGGATGCCTAATCATCAATGCTCAGTTGTCTGGTGAGCTTGGTTTGATAACAACGGCAACATTCTTAGCGTCTCTATAAGGTCCCCTGAGTTCGACGTCTGACAAAGCTGTTAGCGTTTAAAACTCTCTCATTCCTTTCCATTGATGCAACTATTTAGATAACTAGAATACATTCTAGTGATCTCTGCTGGTTTGTCCATGGTAGTAGACGAATTAAAAAGGTCCCACACCTGATGTCCGGGATCATAATACAGCAGTACTGAGTAATCTTTGTAATCTGGCAAAATGTTCTGAAATCACTCAACACGTGGTAGTAATAAATGAGTGTCAGCTTTTAACTGATCTTTAGTCTCATCAAGATCAGAGACCTGTAATCCTCGCACCTTCTTGAAACATATCGCTTTGCAGACTCGGGAGGCGTACCCCAACAAGACATTTTATAGATTACGCTAAACACTTTTCTTTATTGAGTTGCAAAGATATACTAGATCATCACTTTTCATAATGGGAGTCTGTTTAATAAATTAAATGAATAGTTAAATAACTGAATAACAAAGATATGAGATGATGCATTCTTCTAAAGACTGCACCAAAAGACAACATGACTGTCCCAACCGGGGCATCCACATAACTGTAGATTTAAAAACGTTCTTATCTAGACACACTGATAACCCATCCATAAAACCGATCCATCTAAGAACGATCGCTTGACAACTGATCCACTTGAGGCCTAAAGCACAACGCTTTTCCAAAACAAGACGAATTTTCGAAATCATAAGAGTAACAACCAGCCAAGTTTTAAAACTCAGCCTCATATTCTCGATAGTTTCACCCAAAATCATTATTGATACCATTTCTAACTGACCTATATCAAAATCATACAAGACATGATTGTTTCTTAATTTTAAAAGCTTAGGGTAATTCCAAATATTTGAAAATAAAAATAGTAAACCGAAAAACGCTATCTCCTGTAGGCTGCAAATGGAAACAACATCGATCGATACATCGAATTTGAAGAACCCACAAACATACAATATTTGAATACATACTGAATTGTGGTGGAGATTGTTGAATCAACACTGTCACCTACTGATCCCTCCATGTGTAGCGTAATGCACCTGGCATTTCCAACCAAAACGTTCAACTTTGAAGAAGGTACTCAACAGAAAACTTCTCATCTCCAACAGACACAGCCAATTGTCATTTCAGATCTCAGGGCTTATCCAACTGTTAATAATAAGATGACAACGTTGATCACCTCGTAAAACTCGAATGGTCGTTAAAGTTTACCATAGAACAAAAGGTATATTGACTCGATCATAACCATTCAACTATGAACAATTAGCTTCTGAACTGATCATCTTTTGTAAGAGAACCCACCACACCTTTCTTCCACCTGTAGAACTCACTAAGAGATCGTTTAGAAATCACTAATCAACCATCAACACTTATTCTTCAAAGATTGCAAAGGTTATTAAATGAGATCATAATCATTCCTTTAGGTTGCTTATTGCCAGAACATTTTCAGGTTTATAGTGAAACTGAACCATCAACCGATTCAAAGATATAGAGCCATTTGTGGGTTCCATGTATGTGCCTCAAAATAATCCAGAAACAACCTATACTTCCAGACGTCAGCATGCAATGTCTCCGTTTCATATAGAGACTCTTGAGCTTAATATGCCTTTGATATATTTGTGCAGCACCATTGAAAATTTTTACCATAATTATACTATAATTCTTCATCTCTGACTGATAATGAATAACTGCATAAATGGAACCCCTGGGGACTTAGGTTACACACATAAAAATATCCATGATCTGGCATCATTAAATCTGTATTGAATAATTAAAAATGTTGATTCTACAACAGGTAATACACGTTACAATGAATGAAATAGTTACTTAACACCTTATCACATATCCCAACAAAACTGGTACTTGAAGTAAGTCATCTGGGTATAATCAAACTGCGTGTGTAAATTCTAGATAATGATAACAGCATCCTGATATTTCAAAAATAAAAGCACTAAAATTCAAATTTCTAAACGATTCTGACTGAGGCCAATTTGTAAGACTTACAAACTCAAACCTATTCAAACGTTGAGAAGCCTCTGCAGCAAGTTATATTGGACGATATTCTTATGAAATGTACTATTTCCCATTTACAAACCATGTCAGGTATAATCCCATTATTTATGAACATTAATTAATCCAGATTATATATTTACATTAAAATCATAACAATATTAATAGTCCTTATGATAATAAAATGTTTTAGAGTAACTAACATTTAAACCCAGTAAAGACCCATACTTTAAAATAGTATCAGTCCCAACACTTTATATATACTAATCCCAGTCACAACTGTTGTAACCGTCTATGCAGATTAAACAACCTGACCATCACAAGTAACGATGGATTAATTGGTGACTTATTTGACGTGTTTGGAACAAACCTATAAAGTTAGGGTTAGTTGTTTGTTATCTTAATTTGTTTAGTTCTATTTAGGATTTTGTTCTTGTTATTGAAGTGATTTATACTGATCGCTTTATTATCGTTTATTTTTTGGAGTAAAGAACCCGCGAATGACTGAGTTGGACCACCATGATTTCTGTACTGGGCACGGAGATTAATAATGATAAAATTTTTCGAAAGATCTTTTTCTAATCAAGAACTGATAAAGAAACCGATAGGAAGTTTCTACCAACATATCGATGATAAGATAATTGAGTTCACCAACGGTAATCTGACTTGTCGTTAACTAGAATAACTATCAACGAAATCATTTTTGTCGGTAGTCCTAGGCCGGAAAACTAGGTAGGACCTAGCGGTAGGATATAAACCAGCTTAAGAGAGGTAAATATAATAGAAACAAAAGAAAAACCATATAAAAGAAGGTCGAAGAAAATAACAATCATGCTATTAATGAACAAGAAGAGAAAGTTACTTACTTTGTGCCATGATTGTCCCACTTCATCAGGGTAATTTATAATCCGTTAACACCATGTATAACACCATATCAACAACCTGTTAAATATCTAACTTGATCATGTTCAAAACACATTGACTATTTTTTTATTTATATGTATTGGAAAATTAGCTTTAGCCTTCTTATGACTGAGAAGAAGAACCATCAAATGAAGTGGATCACATTGAAAGTCAAAACTTTCTAAATGAACTAGTCTAAGTACAATAGAAGACTTTGAGCTCTCAACCAAAGACATTGCTTTCTCCCACATGAGATTTTGATAAGATAAAATAAGAATAACCTTCAAAAATATTAGTATTGATAGAAAACCACCAATGATCTATATACAGCACATTGTTGACTAAATGAATCCGAGAAAACTATAGTTGAAATTAATGATTTTTGCAAAACCATATATCATAGTATCAATATACAACAAGACGAATGTACAGTCCAAAATTATGGAAGAACTCTCGTTTAGGTAGTAACAACTGCTCGTTAACGACATGAAGCAGCCCGCTGCAAGACATCAGCAGGTTCAAGAACCTCAACGGGAGAGTCAGAGACAACCGCAAGTCAAGTAACTAGAGAAAACTAAAAAAAAGAAACTGAGAAAGTTGAAACAAACAAAATAACAAGAGATTGTTATCACTGTATCCATTTTTAGGAGTCCATATAACAAGTAAGAATTTGTAATAGAAATAAAATGTCCGGCGAAAACAATTAAAAATTATATTAATGATAGTAATATTACAATAACAAGCAGTTCCCAACTAAACATGACGTTATTTCAAACATTAAAACAGATCCAGGCCTGAAATAGTAACTTGTTCAATAATGACATGATGCAGAATGCATATGACTGCTGATACTTTGAAAACAATACTTTTCATTTGCAAATAGAAAATGATTGTTTGGATCAAACATTACTATTATTTGGGCACGACTATTCATGGAAGAATTGAGAGTTTCATTTGAGATAACCAGATTAGATTTTTTCTAGATTTTAATTGGCAGTTGACATGGTTTGACAGGTCATTCAAAATAATAAATGTCTGTGAAATAAATCACAACCGTCACGGATTGATTCTATGAACAACCCTTGAATGAAACAAATTTAAGGGGTTGATAGGGGCCACAATTCTTCCAGCCAGACCTTCACTTTATGTTTACGGCTCAGCAACAATGAACATCAAAGCGCACAGAACTGATTACAAAACGAACCAACATCTGACGGAGTCATCTAAATTAGTTAATGCTGAAATGGTGAAATTTTCCTGAAGATCAAACATAAAGCTCAGTTCTTCTTGATATCTGAAGGCATCAATCAACCCCTGAATAACAACTCATATGCTACTGAGAAATGCCATCCTAGCCACTTTCACTTTTGAAAAGCTTTGACAAATTCTTTAAGTGATTAAATCTACACCATTCAAAGTGCTTTATAACTGATCAAAACGTTCAGGCCCTCGACCAGTAGTGGTTAACACTTGAATAGGCCCTGAGAATTTAGGTAATTGTCCTGAAGAACCCCGAAATGATAACGAACTGAGGAAGGTAGGCTAGCTCACGAACCCTGAATCAGTGTACCTGAGAGTTAGACCCGCTGACCTGACTTATAATTAAATCTTTAAGAATTACAATTTATGCGTCCAGAACCCACTGAATCGTTGATAATTGAATAATATATATACTGTAAACACAACGATGAAAATATACGAATAGCCATTAATGAAAAACCTACTGACAAACAGTGACTAATCAATAACATTATTATAAAACGAATGTTGTTAGGTGACAAGACTAAAATTAGAATATTAACTACAAACAGAGATTCCTGTCACCCAAAAATGAAAATAAACCAATCTTATTATATGCAACAAAGTAGCCAATCATTAAAAAACTTAAACATACATGCATACATAGAATAAAGATCCACACACACAACACCAGCAATAATGCAGACTTATATGTAATATATCAGCACTGAATTTCTTTTCTTTGGCAAACAATCACCACATCACTAAACTGATTAATAGAATGATTGATTTAATGCTCTAAAGAAAATGGATATTAGTTTACTAGAACTTGTTGAGAAAATTGAGACCAACTCCACAGAAACTGAATATAGTTAAAATCTTCCACTGACAACATGGCGACAACGTTAAGAACCAATTATGAACGTACACAATATTATAAAACATTCAATGAATAAAACACATTAAACATAACATTAGATCAACAATAATCATTAAAATCACCAAACACAGACATAAAAATGCAAGACTGAATGGATAAGAAGAACGTTATATCTAAATCAGGCACCAAACTCAACCTGAAATCATCAAGACATAATATTTCTTTCTTCCATGAACCTGATCTGGCCGATCGATAATACTATGGTACAAATTGATCGTACCATTCTATAATCAGTACATGTGGATTTTTTTGCAGATAACAGACCAGGTGAAAAATAATACAAAAACACTCAGGATTAATTTTCTACTAACTTGAAACCATCGATTGTCACACACTAACTAGGAATAAGCCAACCATGATGATTGTTTAACATGATCCATCTCAAATCAGTGGAAGATTTTTCCTATATAGATCCAAAGCCTTCCACATTGACTCAAACAATGAATCAGTTAAACTTCTTTCAACAAAAAGAGCTCATTTGGTATCCCAATTTTCTTTAGAAAATGTATACAAAGACAAGATCCAGATTTTAAAACAGCAACTCCACTCTTATCTTCAAAACACCAATGATAATATTTATTGATGCTGTTACTAAGACTATTCACTAGTGAAAATAAATTTGGGTGGATAAACTTATTCTAAGAATATTTACCTGAAAACTACTTGACTAGAAATAAATCAACAAAAATGAGACATCATACCATTTAACTACTATGCTTAACTCCTAGTTTACTAGTTAATCAAATATTTGATAAAGTTTCAACACATCACTTATTGAAGCAAACCTATGAAATACATGCAAAATAAAGATATAAATTCTATATATAAAGCCTAGTTGAAGTAAGTATAATGGGTTTCATTTTAATACCACTATTTGATCTGAGTTATTATTTTTTGAATAAAACTGTTGATGATTACGTTTTCATTAGAACGTGAATATCAAAATTATTTCTATTGTCAGATTGTTCAAAACAAACAGAGAGTTTAATAAAAGTATTGATGTATATAATTTTTAAAATAAATTTATCAACCGATAACAGGAATCATGCCAAAGATAAATTATTTGATTCACAAATTCTTCTGCACTTTATAATATAGCATAAAGCACACTTAAAACATAATATAATGATTTTTAAGAACCATTATTTTAGATAACACAATAATAGAAAATAATTTTATATATCTGATATAGTCTAACTTATAATTAAACTGAAACAGTCAATCACTTGATTTCATTTCAAAACGACGAAAAACCAAAAATAACAGTTTGATTATTTAATGCATTTAAGAAAACTAACCAATGATTCTAACATAGAATATCACTTACTGATAATGAAACACAGATAACCAACATTGATGTAATAACAATTTAGAACATTTATGAGCTCATAATATGATAAGAGAAACACAAGATCCTTTTTAAAGAATTAGCTTGATCAGAATACATGCATGAGGTTTCAAAAATTTGTATTCTCTAAACGAGACGAACTTCCTTTCGATGTTGAATCTGGGTAGACCTGCTATACATTTGGTTTGAAGCACCTCTTCTTCTGACATCTTACCGTCAGAAGTTAATTTGGAGGTCGTAATTAAAACACTTTTTCCACAGAAGCTTGTCTATTTCTTAAAACCCCTGTCTGCCATTACTACTGTTCAGGTCTTAATATATCCAGATATCCACAGGTCTCAATAACAGTTGATCTGTATGTCTCCCACTAATTTCTTTCAAATAAAATTATTAATCCCATCTGGTAGATGAAACAAATATTTAAGGTATTTGCTTTTATATACTCCGACCATGTCACGCTGTCAATTTGAATCATGATGGCTCCTGGCACCACCAAACACCGCTTCACTTTATATCAACCTGAAGGCTGAAGCTCGACTTTGACGTTGATCAATAATGGTGTTGTTCCCTTCAAGGATAGCTGACAGGACCCATCTTGTGGTGAGATCTGATAAATCGTCATAACAAACGATCTGTATATAGTCTTAAACAACCAATTTTTGAGTTACAAGACGAGGATCTTCTTGAATAAGATCCTTCAATTACCATAGACTAAACTGATCTTAAATAAGAGATTTTGATCAATCGATACACTATAGAACGCAATAAGAAGACCGGCAAGCAGTTTCGAGACCCCGCCCTTCATCATCTGAAGATAACTGTTTCATGATTAGTTTAGTATTTAATCCAGAACAAGTCTCTGAGATGGCAGGTGGTAAGATTTCAGGACCCCTTACAGGCAGAACACATCGACGACACTCATGAGTCGAATATACTTACTTACTGAAAGAAGCCTGTCCATATCCAACTTTAACCGCGCAAATGTTCAATGTGCTTGAGAATCAACCCAACTTTGCTTGATTTGAACAGAACTCATAACATCCATAGTTCATGAAGCATGACTAACTGCAGGTATTATTCTTTCTCGTTCTTATCCACCAACATTTCGACTTGTATAGTCAAACAGAGAATATCTTCTTACTGAAATATTTCACTGACGATGACGAAATTAAAATTCAGGCGTGAGCGCTTGGGAAAACTTGAAATAATCTATTTGATTTGTGATAGAATGAACCCGTAAAATCGTCAGTCACCTTCAAAACACAAACGATAGAATACACATCAAAGGATCCTCAAGTAAATAACAAACCGATGTTAGATACTTTAGGATCATACCTCTCTCGCTTAGCTGATCTTTAAAGTTTACTAGAACTTGACAAAAGTCTAGTATACACTATTTTTGCAATGAGGAATTATGTCAACCAATGAACTTTAACATTTTGACACAACCGTAAAATCCAATACAACCTAGAATTAACTAATATATGTAAAATGAAATAAGACAGTAAAAGCAGAGAAGAAAGAAACTACTGTAATAATTACATCTAGTAAGATCTAATGGCATTATTGAATAATACAAATTGAACATTGTAATATTTAACAGACAACATGAATGATTTATTATTAGAACTGGTTTGTTGTGTTTGTGGATCTCGAATGAAGCCATTAAACTGAAACATCGGCAAAAAGCGAATTCAGAAAAACTGAATAGGGGTCGTAACGATCATTAAAAACGTAAAGAGGATCCACTTACAGAATGCAACAATACGTTGAACTAACTGAATTAACCTTATCGAAGAAATGTAACATGAGCACCTGAAATGAACTATCAACTCAATAGAACTAATAATCACCTGTAATTACACCTGAAAAAATACAATATACAAGAACTTTAAATGGTATCCATCTCGTACAACTAACACTGAACCAACATTATTTATATTAATTTTATAATTCCATTTTTATGTAATTTCTCGAGACCTCATTCTTGCAGATAACAGATAATAAGTTCCATCCTAATGGACAATCAGCAGCGACATCCGTTAAAACAGAGAACTGATCATTGTTATCCACTTTGCCTAAAATTTTAGTCGCCCTACTCTTATAACTTTAATAAATTAAACTGCTGAATGACTTTTTCCGTCAGACACCTGAACTGATAATGAATTATTTTTAATTCATCCAAAATTCCCATATTAGTCATGTAGGTACATATAATAAATGGTAACTAATAACCATTTATTTGAAGGAGATTACACTGTTTTCTCCAAACAAGTCTGTATGGCGGTATTTCTTAGTTTGTGTGGATTGTATTATTAAAAGAAAACACCAACCGAACCAGTTGAACAGCTGTCTAATAAATAAATCTGTATACAAATATTGCTATTTTACTTCAAATTTGTCACTTGCGAGCTTTGGGTTCTAGAGATCCAAGTCGTAAGGCGTGACCTCCAGCGCCCTCAACGTTCATCTCCGTAAGCTTTGCGCTCTAGAGCTTCAGGGACCCCCGGTCGTAAGGTATAGGCTGCGTCTGCGCTCTGCTCTTAAGCCCCCCGCTTAAGCCCTCCGCTTAGGCCTGGTGCTTAAGCGCGGAGGACTTAATGTCTAACATGTCAGGTTTGACATTGGACAGGTGACAGCCGCCATTTTTTTTTAGCGCTTGCGTAAGACTTTAAATTGTAATTAGCACACGTGATCTAAATGACGTATGACGTTTGGCGTTTGATTGTCGCCATTTTTAGCGCATGCGCAGGGCTCTATTAGGACCTCGCCCACCTTTCCTAATTAGCTTATGACGTCAAGATTTCGGGATAAACGCCTTTTATCACTTTAATTATTTCACTAGTACAGTACGGGTTCTATGATGACGGCTGATACTATACATTCATTTCAACTTAATATTTAATATTCCCCATAGCTCAGTGGTAGAGCTCTAGACTTTGAAGCACTAGGACGACGGTTTGAATCCTGCTAGGTTTTTATTTATTCATTTATTTACAACGGAAATCTCTTCTACTATACATCTATTTCACATCAATATTTAATATTCCCCAATAGCTCTGGACTTTCAAGCACTAGAACGACGGTTCGAATCCTGCTAGGTGAGGACTTTATTTAATTATTTCCAAAATGTCTCGAGGATCCCTTGATGACGTCAGATGGAGTTCACTAGCAGCTAGTATGGTTACTTTTGACATATGAATGGTGACAGATGACATTTGACAGGCTACATTTGACATTTGACAGATAGTAATGACCGCGTCGCGCAAGATTCCTAAATTTTAAATGGCGTCAGAGATTTTAAGATATAAATGCTAGACCGGAAGTAAAATGGAAATCGGACCTTAAAATTTCCCCATACATTTCTTATGGGAAAATGACGTCATTTGCGACCGGACGCACATAGCTTATCTACTTATGGCCATATGCAAGTCAAGTCAAATAAACCCATTCCTAACCGATAGGTGACAGTGTTTAACATGGTCCCTTTACTGATCCCCAAGCAAAGCAGAAGGCTTTAAATATACAGAAAGCATTCAAACTTCGTCGTTTTTAAACTGACATAAAATCGGTAAAGTCGACACTCACGCGTTTAATCGATTCGAACAGTTTTGAAACCGTTTCACGGCGATACAAAGACTGGGTCTTGAAACAAACCCTTTCTTTTATTAGCCCCTTATTTTTTGCTATTTAAATTTTGTAATACTGATTTTGTTAACTTATTGTTTATATTACTACATAACATAATTTATATATGTATAGAAACGTAAAATAAAAGAATTCAGTATCTAGATATATAAAATAGTTATTTGTGCAACCAGTTGGGAAAAGCACTATTTTTTGTAACGAGCAGAGCAAAAGAATGTAAGCTATGAAAAATAGTGTTTCCCAACGCGTTTCACACAATATTTTTTCTAATTTGGAATATAATGTGATTCTTTTTAGTTCAAGTTTAAAATTAAAAAAAAATAAAACTCATTGACTTTATCACCAGTTGCATTTAATGATTTATAGAAATTTCTAAGCCGGCACTGGTCCTTTATTTTAAATATCCATGCTGAATAACCTTATTGTTTGTTTAGTGCGCGCTAGCGTAAACTTGCCATAAATGTGATAGCGATTACATATCCAAAGTTAGGTTATCTATTTGCATGGATCCATTTAATAAACTATATTAAAAAGGTAAATAAAAACAAAAAAAATTTGGCGCTTTCGTATTTACCTCCCAACAAGTAGTAAAGCATATTTTGGCTAAGTTGATGCGCGTTGTGAAAATTAGGCAAAGTTTATTAGTCAGAAAATAATATTTATAATGATTTGTGGTGTCCATACAAACCTTTACTACAGAGTCTTTGCAATAAATTGTTTTTTTTTTGGATTAAATGCCACCTTTTGCATACTGCTGCTCCAGTGAGTCTCGGCGTCGGTGCGTAGCTAACTCGCGGACAAACTATTTTCTTTTGTATAACAAAGATGTGCTCAACACACCAAAACAAAAAAAATGGTAGTTTAAATTTCTATTAATTTTAGTTAAAAAAAATGGTGCTCAAAGCTCTTCATGATTCTTTTTTAATGAAAAATCAAAGAACTTCTAAAATTGCAAAAATCAATAAATATGGCAAGTGTAAAGGGTTTTTTATTGATACTTGCCATATTATTATAGATTTAAATAAAGATACTTAAACTTATTTAAAATACAAATAGTCCAGTAACTGAAGACCTGAAAGTACCCTAAGCTGTAAATAAATCTGTACAGTTTTCATTTGTGGCGCAATTCTTAGGTCTTCGCGGATGCTTTCGAGCGAGAAAAAGTTTATCACGATTCCGACGTGGGAACCCGCTGAAAATGGCCCCCCAAAGTCCCAAAAATGAGTTTCCGCGAATATCTGCCAAAATATGGAAATTAGAGAATTTTTGTTTAGACAAAAAATCAAGATTACCTCGAAATCTACAAAAATGGTCCTACCATTTTTTTCGTAACACACAGATTTTCTAGAACTCCGGTAACGGCTAAAAAATACATATGGGCAAAACAATTTTTTATCAAAACGCACGTTTGGTAAATGAAATTTTTCGGGATCATTGAACACTTTCTAAGTTCTCATTATAAAAGCAAATGTTAATAACAAACCATTTTTTTCAAAAAATATCAATAAATTAATTATAATTAGATACTCTCAAAATATTGTGAAAAAAAAACTTTGAGCCGTTTTTTTAATATTCTAGAAAAATCAGAATGGACCCAAACTCATATGCAATGATAGGTATGGGTTTTCCCATTCCGAAGAACTTTGAATGATTAAAAAATGTACATTATTGCCCGAGTAATGGAACAATTCGTCCGCCTGCCTATAAGTGAATCCATGAAGATACATTACAGCGGTAGAGCGGCAGCTAAAATGAGGGGACTTTTGGGTCTCGTTATCCCGAAAACTATCGATTTTTGCGAAAAAAAAATATAAAGACCATTTTTGTAGATTACAAGGCGATCTTCATTTTTTGTCTAAACAAAATTCTCCAATTCGCATAATTTGGCAGATATTAGCGGAAAACCCATTTTTTGGGCCTTGCAAAAGCCATTTTCAGTCCTTTCCCACCTGTTAATGTTGATAATTTTTTTTTGCTGGAAAGCATTCCCGAATTCCTAAGAATTGCGCCACAAGGGAAAACTGTACAGATTTATTTACAGCTTTGTCCCTTCATTTACTGGACTAATATAAATGATGAAAATTAAAACTTTGTATTTATTATTTAATATGATAGGCGACAAAAGGCCGATTTTTACTCTACAAAAGGAAAAGACATGATTGCATTTAAAAAATCAACCGGAAATAATATTAATATTGAAATTGTTTTAAAGGTTAAAATAGGCATTTACCTATAAAGGAACGAACTTTTAAGTCGATATCCATAAACTTAACCTAATTGTAAACTGTAACTGTTTTTCTCTTATTACTAAATAAATACTTTAATCCTTATGGTTCTAATATTTTTTAATTTATAGCTTATTTATTTTTTTTCTCCTTAAACAAGCAATTCTTTTGAAGAAATATATTGATCTATGGCTAAAATAATTTCCTTTTTTTAGATAAGAAACGCGAATTGGAGAATCTCTTTAAATTATACGACCCTGAGGTTACGTTTCAATGGTTAAAAAGTTTCAGACGATTACGAGTTAATTTTTTAACTCCTTTAGCCGCAGCCACTGCAAGAATTGAGCTACATCAATATAAGTTTAATGATTCACTTATAACGTGTTATTTTGCTCAACCAGTTACGCCTGTTAAGAATAGCACTCTACAACCTCCTGCACCATACAAACAGGTAAATTTATATATCAGTGTTTTAATATTTTAAATAGCTAACTAAAAAATCACAAAATGAGATATTGCGATATGGATTTTTAGCTTGTCTGGGATCTGTTTTTTTATTGAAAAAAAAGGTATTTGGTAAATGTATTTGTATTAAATGTATATGAGAAAACAGTCTTTTTTGCCATTATTATATAAAAAAAACTCTTAGGTCATACCAACTGCATACTCTTTGCTGCAGTTTTGGGATTTTAATTATTTACTATGCGTCTTTATGTATTGCAGTTTAATAATTTTGCATTTATTTTATAAAAATGCAACCTTTCTAGATATGCTGTAGGTTCTTAGATATAATGTGGTAAAAAAATAGTAAGTTTATTTTCCATCTATAGATTACTATTTTATTGGTGTTTAGTAGTACAATCAATCACCATGACATGAGCGCTGACAATTACAAAAAGCCAGAGATCGCAATTTGGAATAACTTTGATAAGAAACTAACGATACTACACAAAAATATAAAATGTTTTTTTAGCACATATTTTAAAATCTATATTTATTAAAAAGTATATTATACTTTTAGGAATAGCTAATATTATATCTTATCATAATTAACAAGCGAACTTCAAACATAGAAACAAGCAAAACAAAGAAAAGCAGAGTTCAGCTACCAATCACAATACATGACCATATCATCGAGACATACATTACAACCCTTAATGAAGATGCTAAAACCGACCGACAAGACCTTATAAACAAATTAAAAAGACGGTTCATTGAGCTCTACAATATAGATTTAACGCCAGTGTTCAGTGGAAACCGACTGTACATTTTAATGTTTGACATGGAGGAACCATTAAGTAAGGCGTCACCAACAGAACCGACTGAAGGTTTAACAGTGCATCAATGGCTAAAATGAAGATCTTGTATGCCAACATCAATAGTTATGCCCCGAATTAACATCTTGTGCATTATTTATTTATTATGTGTGTAGAAACAAAGCTAAAGGACAACATTCTACCCTTTCAAGACTGGAATATAATACAACAAAAAGGCAATATACTCAATACTAACATAAGAGGAGGTTCATTAGTGCAAGCAAAGCCACAAGTCAAGTTAGGGAAATCCAACCCGCCAGCAATCAATGACAACCTAAATAGTTGTCTACATTTCACCTTTCCTTTCCAAAAAAGCAAACTTCACATCTTTCTTGTATACATACATTCAATATTGCCGATAGAAGACACAATTTTTACGAAAGCGGCACTATATGAATACTCTATAATAATTGGAGACCTAAACCCAAATGTAAGAAAAATACAACAAATAGACTTTTTTATCCAAAACAGTAATTTCACAAAAATAAAGACACCCCCCACATTTATAATGCCAAACAATGCAAGTAGCACGGCAGACGTCATCCTATGCACAAAAAACATGGAAACATGTGTCAAAACTTCAATAACCCCAGATCTGGGAAGCGATCACCTAAGCATATTGTTGGAGCTAGATGTGGGAGAAATACCTCTCCAGGATCAATATGTTGAAGAGCAAAAATATAACCTGAAGAAGTGTAACATAGATGTAGTAAACCGTGGAATGATAGAATTTGTACAGGAAGAAGCAGAAATGTCAGAGCTGTATATAGAAAAATTTAACACAAGGCTAACAGAACTAGTCGAGCAGAACTCACCAAAGTGGAGGAACAAGTTTTAAAATTACGAGCTTCCACCATTTATTATCACGTTAATAAAGAAAAAAGACAGTTGTATAGACACATAAAACAAAATGATTATAATATAGAGTTAAAAAGAAAATTGAATGAATTTAATAAAAAAGTGCGTACACTCAATGGTGTTTACAAACATGATCAGTGGATTAAAAGTTGTAACAGCATAAATAAAATGAAAGGGAAAAATTACTGGACTGAAATTAAGAAACTAACAAAATAAAAGGCAGCAACATCAACAGTACCAACTCTACAACAAGGTAACATGTTAGTCGAGAACGATCAGGCAAAATACAATGTTTTTAGCAAGTATTTTGAAAACATATATAAAAGAACTCTAGACGATAATGCTGATGAGCAAGGGATGATGGTAGATGAATGGTTTGAACAGTTTATTCATACAGAACACCAACACAACATAATACAGATTGAAGATGACGAATATGACAAAGTTCTTTTTTCTGGCCAGAACACATCACCAGGAATCGATAATATCACTCGAAACATTATACGGCAGCTCAAACCTGAAATCCATGCAAAAATAAAAAAAAATGTATGGGTTCTGTCTAAGCAACGGTGTATTTCCGGAAGCGTGGAAAAAGGGAATAGTTATAGCAATACCTAAACCGCAACTCGATAAATCTAGAGCCGAAAATTATAGAGGCATTACACTTCTACCTGTACTAGGAAAGAACTTTGAAAAGATCATTTGCAACAGAGTAACAAAAGAAATTGGACACAAGATACCCCCTCATCAATTTGGATTTACATACAATCACTCCGCTATCCACCCACTCACCATTTTAACATCAAATATCCAAGCTACAAACATGATGGGGCTAAGTAGTGCTGCCGTCTTCTTAGATGTAAAAAAGGCATTTGATAGTGTATGGCATAGAGGTATTCTTTTTAAACTTCATGAACTAGAATGTCCACCCTATTTAACACTTATCGTCAAGCACTTTTTGGAGGGTTGTCAAAGTGTTGTCAGAGTGAACGGCGCTGTTTCAACCCTTGCTCTACAATATTTTTGCTTATGATATTTTCACTCACATAAATCAGGTGTTACCAGAAAGGCCATATGTGCTACAATATGCTGATGACACCTTCATTGTGGTACATCATAAAAGTATAGAAAAAGCGGTACAAACATTACAAATCACACTAAATGATATTATTGCTTGGTTTCAAAGATGGAAGCTAGAAGTTAATCCTACAAAGACACAGTTCATACTATTTCACCATAAAATACGAAATTCATCACCATCTATACAAATACAGAACCATCGAATAAACCCACAGCCACATATAAAATACCTAGGGATTAATTTTGACAATAAGCTTAATTTCAAACACCACTTGACAAATATGAAAAAGAAAATGATTGCGAGAAGTAAACATTTTCGGTCCCTAACATATTATAGAAACCATGGAATTAATATACAAGATGCTTTGTCGACCAATTATCGAATATGGTCAAATTATATTTAGTTTCTGTAGAAAGCCAGCTGCTACAATAATAGAAGTAGCGGAACGAACAAGCCTCCGCAAAATTACAAAGATTAGACATCCAGATAATCCACTGCATAATTCAGCGAATGCATATTTGTATGAAAGGACAGGAATAGAGCCTATTTCAGAGAGAATGAAAACACCAAAAAATTTGACATTCGACCAGTCAACTTTACAATAATGGAACCCCTCATTTTAAACTCCCCAAGAGAAGACAGTATCCAGAAAAAAACTGTATATTTCAAAATTTAGTACACCATAGAAATGAACTTTAATCATTACTAATTTTCTTATATTGTCTCTAAAATTAGTTTTTTCGTTATTTTAAACACCCTAATCTCTGTTACCACTGCCGTATGTACATATATATATTGTTTTTTTTTTTTGTAAATTGCCCTGTTAGTATGCCATAATTATTAATAGTTAGTTTAGAATAAAATAAGTTATTTGTAAAAACTAAAGGCTGAAAGACCTCGGTCGATGGCCTATTGGACATTTTTTTTAATGTTCAATAAAAATTGTTTAATAATAATATTTTATCCATAGTTTTCGCTCAGGCGGAGGAGGGCGGACTTGGATACGCAGGACCCGTAGCAATTGCCACTCTTGCTACATGCTTAATCAGGCACTGCTGGAAATAGCTTATTTTATGCATTGCTCTTTATGCATTTAGTAATGATCTTACTATGTTAGGATTACGAAATGGTTATGAAAAATTCAATTAAATGAAATCACTCTTAAAGTAATAAAATATTTTTTTAGTCATGACTTCTATAACTCAATATACTTATATTCTAGAAAATAAGTTTTTGGTATATGGGTACTTATACCTAAAGTCCAAAATTTCTGTGAGTGACTCATTTAATACCGGCCACCCAACCGACGAAGCGGCTGAATAAAAATCTAACACTAGTAAATGATTCTAAGCCTATGATATACTTTTCTGCTTATAACAGTGAACCGGCCAAAAGTTACATTGCCACTTTGTCATAATTCGCGAAAATAAGTTACCAGCCAGCGATCGCATTTAAAATAGCACGCCAATATGTATTGAAATCATTGTTATCGAAAAGACAATAAATGTGGCAACACACATCCCTTGCAACCTGAACAGACTCGAAAAAAAGCGTATCGGCAGGGTTTTCGTGCTGTTCGATGAGTTTATTTAGTTATTATTGATTATGGACAGATTTTGTAAGTTTAAATTTTAATTGTTATACAGGGTATTTTCTAAATATTGTAAATTTCGTAGTATATAGATATTGTTTTGTGCCAATTTTATTATAGTTTATCCTATTTAGTGTATATAATTGTATATAAAGATTCAGTGTTGTTAAGTGCTTTTAATTCAGTAAACTATCGGCCGAGTGATGATCGCGTTGTTATATTTAGCAATGGACTTAGCAATTGTTAAAAGTTAACAACGGTTTAGAATGTTTAACAAAACGTCATTGTCAGTTATTCAATGATTTTGGTAGGCAACCTGTCAAAATCTGATATTTTGGTAAACATTCTAAAGCGTTGTTAACTTTTAACAATTGCTAAGTCCATTGCTAAATTTAACAACGCGATCATCACTCGGCCGTAAGAATATTAACCAACCTTCAACTAGTAATTCGCCTACAAAAAAAAACTTACTTAACTTTAAAAGAACGAATAATGGTTAAAAATGTTTACCATGGGATTCGGGAACGAAATCCTGAACTAACCACTTTGGATGCTGCAGAGATATGTGCAACTTTAACAATAGTTTTTTTCGCGTACGGTATTCAGAGTTTTAAAGGGCAAATAAACAATATTAGTAATTTTTCGCTATTTTTTGCACACTCCCTACTTTCCAATTGTTAAACATGAATCAGAAGTTGTTTTTTGGCCGCCTCATATAGTATTTTAAAAGAATAATAATTAAATTTTTTAATAACATTATTTAAAAAACTCATACTATTTTAATATTTAAAAAAAAATCACTCAAAAAGTACGAAAAAAAACTTAATTTTCAATTAAAAGTAGGTAAAACGTTTAAGTCCGAATTCAACTCGAAATTTTAAAAATGTTGACCTGTTGCCAAGTTGTAATAGTTTTCTTTATGACATTGTTATAAGGTATGCGGATCTTGCTTCGCTCGGCCCGCAATGTTTGATCAAAAATACTAAATATGGCACTTGAAAGACCCGAAATAGTTATTCGATTCTACAAGCTGATGATTTAAGGGCTTTCGTGTTCCTTATATAGTGGACATTTTTGATGAAGCAATGCGTGCAAATATTGTATTTGATATTGAATTTGCAAGATCGGTGGTGAATTGGCAAGTCGGTTTAACTTGGATTGTCTATCGTTCTATTTTTACGTCTTTTTTAACTTATGTTAAGACTGACAATTTATTATTTTTTTCATGTAGCAAAATAAAATCGGAAAAGGTAAAATGAAAGTAAAAATCTATTTTTTTTAACTATGAGAAATCGCAAAAAAACTCAAATTTGTGTTCTATGACCTCAAAATAGGAGGTGTGAAAAATTTAGCAAAAAAAAATACAATTTTCATTAATCCGAATAATAACCAAAATAATATAGGCTTTTGCTTGTAAAAAATATTTTCATGATTTGACGAAATTTTATCATTTATATTATATTATCCCGGGGCACTCTAAAGGCAAGCGATACGTCATTGACATAAATTTTGGACTTAAGATATAATTATACTAAAAATAATTTAGACTGTTAATCTTATAAATAAATATATAATTTTAACACTTTAAATCGAGCCATTTCAATTCTGCTACACATCCACACTAAGTGTCGGATAAGAGTGCTTGCGTACGTCAGACTTTTTGTAGAGCTGGTTATCGAGCCGACTGAAATTCTATACGTTTATACAAGCAACTTTTTGTAGAACTTGAGCGTTTACCATATGAAATTGTGATTGTCTGACGTGGATTGTCTTAGCAAAAGTTGTAACGTTTCACGTTTTTGTGTCATCAAGTAAATTCAATCTACCACATCTTAATAAGTTTTACTCAAAAAATTACGCTCAGGCGATGAGTGGGTTTAAGTATGTGGATACCCTTTCGCGCCTGTAGCAATTGCTACTCTTGCTACGTGGTTAATCCGGCACTGCACACTATACCTAAAAACGTGTAAGTTTCAACTATATATCACATAAATTATATAAACATTTTTAGTTCCTGATTTCTCCGCCTGCATCGCCGCCACTAGATTGGGAGCCTCGGCCTGAAGGAGAGCCTATTATTAACCACGACCTATTAGCAGCGTTAGCGACTCTATCTCCTGGCGGATCACATGAATTACACCCTCCTACACCAGGTCAACCCAGTATTGTTGTGCATACAACATTAGGTAAGTAAATTAAAAGTAAAGTATTATTTGTAGCTCTTTTCTTTCTGAATGTTTAGTGGTTCACATTAAAATAGGGGTTGTGAGTGCTTTTTATGCACAAAAAGAATATTATAAGTTTTGATATTTTTTGGGTTTGTCACTTTCTTCCAATGCACTTAGTGGTTCTGATTATTCAGAAGACTGCACATATGGACTGTACACAGGTGCCCTTGTAGTTCCCAATTTTCCTTTGGTCGCTCACCCTAAATATAAATAGTGTTCGACTTATTACATACACAAGTGCGAAAAAGTGCATCTTTCTGAAATAATGTGCATGCTGCCGTGAAAGTATTTATGCACAAGTGTAAAAAAATTGTTATACAAACAAACATACATACATAAATTTTATTTACACCAGATGTACCCATTTTGGACAGAGTTTTAGGATATATTTTGGTGCATGCTCAGTTAATATACCCTTAACTTGTAGATCTACCCGAAAAATACTTTTAAAAAACTTTAATAAATATATAAAAAAGTTGTCAACGTTTAGTTGATAAAGACACATGTAGATTAAACAATTTTTTTTTGTAATAACCAAATCCTACCAAGAACACTTATGTAAAATAATGGCAAAGTTCCTATCTCGGCCGCCTAAAGCACCGAGATCTAATATCACAATTTAGTTCCGACTTGTCAAGTTGTTTACTGATCTTTCTGATCTATTAAATAATCGTTTTTAATAATACTGACAATTTTTTTTAATACATACCGATTAGTAAAAAATTTGCCCGATCAAAAGAGAGTAAAACAAAATTATTGACAGAACTTCTTTTCTAGTCTAATTTTAGATCTTACTGCTTTTAGAGGCCAATATTTTTGGATAGGAACTTGGCTTTTATTTTACATAAGTGTTTTTATTTAGATCACTTCTCTTTTTTCTGATTGTGAGTTCAATGAAATGGAAAAAATGCCGGAGACTCATATTTTTCTTAGTATACCTTGCTCTGTAGGTAGAACCTAAACTTTAGACTGCATGTAAAGTGCAAAAAATGGTTATTTTAATGACTCTTAAATCGTGCCTGTTTTAGGATCGGCTGAATTTAAAAATCTAAGACAATTATGTCCTCAGAAACTCAGATTTAACAAGATAGCAAAATTCTAAAATACTCTAAATATACGGTATTACGGTTCCTAGTAAAAATGTGCGGTTTTTAGAATTTAACATACCCTACATCAAATTTTATAACTTTAGGTAGAACTAGACCGAATTTATGATAGGGACGATATATAACCAGAAACATCTTGTGTCAAATATACATTCGTGCGGTAGGCCGGAACTTGGCTTGGCGCACTAGATAAGAAAATAATGTTCACTTAGGACTTATGTTAACGTTGGTTTTACTTTTGAACAAAATCATCAACATAGACTTTTAGTATGGTGGAGATATATAGGGTGTTTATTAAACATGCAAAATTTAAGGGACTATTCCTTGGACTATTCTAAGGATATTTTGTCCTTTCATGATTTTTGATAGGGCGCTTTGTTTTGAAGATACGGGGCGAAAAAGAATTTTGACAATAACAATGTATTACCAAAAATTACATGTAATGTTTCTTTATCTACCAGAACTGTTGAAAATGACTACCCCTCGCTCGTATTAAACACAGAAAATACACATCAAATAGTCAAAGTCAATCAATCAAAATAGTTTCTTCTGATTGGGTTAATTTTTATTTTTAATAATATATGTTTAGTAGATTATTTATTCCGATTGATAAATTCATTTTATAAATTAATATTTATCAAAGTTGATAATTTAAATTTAAGACAAACTTAAAATATATGTTTTATACATCTCGTAAAGCCATCAGTTAATTCCTTGTAAAATATTTTATAAGTAATGAGTTAAGAACTACTGGCATTTATTATTATATTTTAAGTTAGTAGTTATTACTCTATATACATATGTTTTGGGCTCTTAGGCATTTTACCAGATGTTAAGTAAAACTGTATTGGCCGTTTATGTTTATTTTAACCGATGGCAATAAACCTAATTACCTAAATAAGGGGTGGCCAACTTGATTAGACTCAAGATTTATTTACTAATAAAACCTTGTGCGATTTACCAATTACATACTTCTTTTAACGAAAACAGTATAAAATTATGTAGTATTGTTTTTCTAAATTTTATTAAGAGGAAAAACATAAAATTGAAAATTATTCTTACTAATTACTTATTTATTTAATGTAAGCATTGTATCTGAGCACCTTCCGCTAGATTAGCAAAGTCAGGTTGGAAATTGCCAACCTCTAAGAATCAATATCAGCGTTTTAAGCAGAAAACTGCTGATATTGACATAAATATGTTGAACCAAATCACAAATGCAGTAGTTAAACACATGTCTTTAAATTTGGATATTTTTTGTTGGATAGCAATACCCAGAAATCTAGACCAGAAGATGACGTTGTTTTTGGAAATATATTGCAGTGCAGAACAATAATTTTGTCTTAAATAACAGGTGGTCCATTTGAAATATATCTGCAATTTTTTTGCCATATCATATATGTCTCTATTATCAATAGAATTATATCTAATAAATGGATAACTAATAAATTTACCGACTTTTCAATGTTTTTGAAATATCAATATTAGGTATTTTAAATAATTGTTTTTTTGCCTGGCCAAGATCTACTGAACTAATAGCCGCAATCGACCGGTCGATTGCGATCGACCGGTTAGCCACCTCTGGCTGGGTTGGTTAGGTTTTTCCAATGTTTATAAAGTGAAGACTGTTTATTACAAATGTATTTTGGTTTTGTTGGTCCTTTGTCGTTATGGAGTTGTTAGTTAATTATTTCTTAATTCCATACTGTTCTAAAGGGTTAAATCACCGACCTTTTTTTCGATATGTAATAGTGCCGATTATCTACATCAGTGCTTCCTAACCTGTATACGCGTACCACTGGTAGTATGCGTATCACTGGTGGTACGCACGCGGTATTGTGGGGGTACACCAGACCCGCGCCGATTAAAAACTGATTTCAACGACTTTGGGATTTCCCTGAGTTGCCAAATTCGTGATGGCCAATATTTCAGATTCAACACAAAATTATCAGACTTTTTCAAAAATTATCAGATAGCTGTAAATGTGTTTTTGATTTACTCACTTATATTTAAGTTCCCCCAAGCCATAAGATTTGACTTATCAAGACTGGATTTTTTACTTATCTTAAAGTCAGTTTATTTTTATTATAAATTTTCATTTTGTTTCATTGGTCTTGTAAATTGACCTTTACTGTTAAGACGTCACACCTGGAATTTATGGGAAAAATGGCCCTCACGGACTTTTAGGTACAAACTATTTAGAAATAGCTGAAAAAGCAGTTAATTTTTTGTTGCTTTTTACGACGACTTAAGGTGCCTTTTAGACGGGCCATTAAAATGGCATATTGTCGGCAATATTTGTCACAAATTATTGCTCAGCGATATTTTTAAAAACAGCAATCTTTTACGTATATCTAGGTCAACTAATTTAAAATATAATTTCGCAATATTTCCAAATCATGCTTGTTGCCTATTATTTTCTGTTTACACGGAAAATACGTTTCAGATTCACGAAGCCAAAAAAAAAATGTTCTACATTATGCAAGTTGCAGCGTCCTTAATCGGCAGACAATACATAAAAAGAAAAAAAAAAAACGGGAAATGTGGATTCGCTCTTTTGAAACAAACGATAAACGATGAGTAATTTGAATATGGTGTTAATACTAAAATTTTTTTGTTTGAAAAGTGATTTCAAACTATTAATTTAAATATGTTGGGGCCAAGAATACAGAAGCAAGATACAAACATGATAAACGCAATGTTATATTGAATTCTTTGTCAATGGCCGTCCAACTATCTTTTTTTACATTCCGTCTTTGATAAGGTATTTTTTTACCTTCCACAATCTGGAAAAAACATGTACTGCATTAATAAAATTTATTGTCTTCCATCTGACCATATTTCATTTTTATTTTTATATGTTCACCAAAATCAAGTTAAATTTCAAAGAGTATCCGAGCAACACTCAAAATTATCCGGCAAGCACTTCCTCGGCAACACATCAGCCACTAACTGCAAAGTGTTTAAATTCCGGCAATATTCCGGCGATATTGCTTGGCCATACGGCGATATCTCTTTAGATGGTGCAAGTCGCCCAAACATACCGGCATACATTTTCGGCAACATATTGCTCAAAAAAAATTTACCCGTCTAAAGGCCCCTTTACTTATATAAGTCAGGATTTTCTTTATTTGCGTTTATTAAAAATAAGTATTAAAATGGACTTATGTGTGGAAGATGAACTCCATTTGGGACCAAGCAATATTAAATTAGATATTTTCATGTTGGCTTCGAATCTCCAAACTCAGCCTTCTTATTAACATTTATTTATTGGTATGTGTTCCTAAGGCTTTTTTAGTTTGATAATATTAGGTAAAATTAAAACTGCAATTTAATTTCATAAAAATTAAAATTTTAGAATTAAAGCATTTTTTATAAAATATATATATATATATATATTATATATATATATATATATATATATATATATATATATATATATATATATATATATATATATATATATATATATATATATATATATATATATTTTAGTATATATATATATATATAAATATGAATTTTCTTTTCGACCGTACTAATAAATTACAGCAACAAATAGCGGGAATGCGGTCTGTTATGGGTTAAATGATCAGGAAAACATTTAATTCTTTAATCCTCTATATTTCGACACAGTTTGTGTCTTTTTCAAGAGACATGGCTAAAACAACATATTCACGTTAACAAAAAAAAAATTCTCCTAAATATAAAACTACACAAAACAAAAATTTACTTACAATTATTGTTATTAAAATACCGACAACATCACAAAACAAGAATTTTACGAGACCACGTTCGGTTTAGTTTTAACAGTATGGATTACATTACAAGATTAAAATGAACACACGAGAGCTAAATTCTGAAAATGTAAAAACAATCTTTACTATTTTTTATTTCCTAAAATAATATCGGTAAAAAAACTTACAAAAACACTTAAAATCCCATAAAAACTATATAAAAACATCTATACATACAGAAATATTTAAGACACAGTTCTAACAAAAATAAACAGGTTGAGAAAAGTAAAAAAACCAAAATGGCGGACACATAATAATACTATTTCAAAATATTGCAGTAAATGACACTTAACTGGTCAATATCGGATCTAGAATTGATCGTGTTAGGCTCTTTACTGATGTGGGTCATCTCTAAAAACATTCGTTTTCGATAATTCGTCTCCCGGTCCAAAATTTTAGTATTTTGATAATCAAAATTGTGATCAAGATCCTGAAAGTGACAAGCCAAAGCACATGAACGTTTTGCAATTCGACAATCACTTTTATGTTGTGTTATCCGTGATTTTAAACTTTGCGAAGTCTGGCCTACATAACATTTGTTACATCCCAAACATGGAATTTTGTAAACAATATTCGAATTATGCAAAGTAGGGATCTTGTCTTTCATTTTCGAGAAAATGTCACCAATTTTTTTAAAAAGTTATACTTCGCAATTTTTAAGTTTTTAACATTAGTAAAGTTTTTTATTACATTATGCGTTAGTCCCTGGATGTAAGGAAGTTTTTTATATTTGATAGTTTGAGGAGGGTTATCGTCTGTTGGGCCGTCATAAGGATTAGTGTTATATATTAATTTGGATAATATGTTTCTGGGATATCCGTTGTTCAAAAATATTTTCATAAGTTTATCAAGATTTTCTTTAAAAATCTGTTGTCAGAAATATGAGTAACTCTGTTCTTCATTGCGATGACAGTATTATATTTTTGATTTTGGGGATGGTTAGAATAATAATTTATGTAACGCCCCGATGCGGTTGGTTTTTTTTGATACTACACTTAAAATCAAACTACCATTTGCCTTTATCAATAAAGTGTCAATAAAATGGAACCCCATAGGTGTCCCGAATATTTGGTGGTAATATTCATTATTAAAAGAGAAATAGCAATTTTGGCAGATAAACGTTATGAGTGTAAAAAATTTTGTCGTGTTAAAGGCGTATGCAAAGATATAATATCCCAGTGTACCTCCAAGAGTTCCACAATAAGTTGATACGGTATATTGGTGAATAGTGACACAACATCGAATGAAACTAGTACATAGTCTTGTGGTAAGGTAATGCCTTGGATTGAATTTACGAAGGAAAAAGTGTCACGTACGTTGTAGTGAGTTCTGTCAGCAAGAGCATTTGTTAAAATAGTGGACAAGAACTTTGAAATGTTGTAATTAGCAGAACCTACACAACTTACTATTGGACGTAATGGCGTGTTCGGTTTATGTATCTTGGGTAAGCAATACAATCTAGAAATAACAGAATTGTAGACAGTGAGATCTTTAGCTTCCGCCTCACTTAGCTGCTCTTGTGTTTTTAATGATTTAATTAATCCATTTAGAGTCCTTTGGTTTTGGTGTAGGGTCTCTATTCATTTTTACATAGGTTTCTCTGTCACTGAGTAAGTCAACGACCTTGGAGTTATAGTCAGTTTGGTTCATAGCAACAGTACAACCACCCTTATCAGCTTGTAATATGCATAATTCAGGATGTCCTTTTAGAAATTGTTTTGTTTTAAAAACGCAGTTTGAATAGGAGTGACCTTATTTGATTTGGACCTAACATTAAAATTAGTAATGTTGTTGGTAACACGAGCTCTAAGAACATTTTTGACAGTGTCAGGTACGTCAGAAATAATATCCTCAATATCAGCCAAAAACTTATTTATATTTAGATGTTGTGCCACCGGAGATATACCAAACTTTGGACCTAAAGACAAAAAATCGGCAATATCTCGCGGAATATCCACATCCGAAATATTGGTAAACCATTTATCATTATTTAAGAAAATTTTATAATTTTCATCATGATAATGCCTTAAATTATTGAACTTATCAATGTTAGAACTTTTAACAGTATCAAATTTATCATTAAAGGATAATTTTAATCTTCTGGAATACTCCACAAAAACTCTCGTGTGTTCATTTTAATCTTGAAATGTAATCCATACTGTTAAAACTAAACCGAACGTGGTCTCGTAAAATTCTTGTTTTGTGATGTTGTCGGTATTTTAATAACAAGTAAATTTTTGTTTTGTGTAGTTTTATATTTAGGAGATTTTTTTTGTTAACGTGAATATGTTGTTTTAGCCATGTCTCTTGAAAAAGACACAAACTGTGTCGAAATATAGAGGATTAAAGAATTAAATGTTTTCCTGATCATTTAACCCATAACAGACCGCATTCCCGCTATTTGTTGCTGTAATTTATTAGTACGGTCGAAAAGAAAATTCATATTTATAAAAGATGGGATTTTATCAACACATTACCAATACATTTGGAGCTGAAACAACATTGTTGATGAAAAGATGGGCAACCTGTAACATCAAACTGGCAACTTCTCTTAACAGAAAACATTTTTTGTTGAAATGTAGAAGATCGGGGATTCTTCCCAAACATTTATGTGACACCACGAGGAATATGTATAATCTTCTTCAAACAAATAATTACCATATTCTGGGAAGTATGACAAGACACATTCAAAGGTTGAGCAAGAAAACTTTAAACCTCGAAATTAAGGTATGCTATAACACAATAAACTTAATGATGCAATTGCTGAACATAAACGTGCTCTTGTTAGTATTTTGCCTCGTTTTGTTTTTGTGGAGTATTCCAGAAGATTAAAATTATCCTTTAATGATAAATTTGATACTGTTAAAAGTTCTAACATTGATAAGTTCAATAATTTAAGGCATTATCATGATGAAAATTATAAACTTTTCTTAAATAATGATAAATGGTTTACCAATATTTCGGATGTGGATATTCCGCGAGATATTGCCGATTTTTTGTCTTTAGGTCCAAAGTTTGGTATATCTCCGGTGGCACAACATCTAAATATAAATAAGTTTTTGGTTTGATATTGAGGATATTTTTCTGACGTACCTGACACTGTCAAAAATGTTCTTAGAGCTCGTTTACCAACAACATTACTAATTTTAATGCTAGGTCCAAATCAAATAAGGTCACTCCTATTCAAACTGCGTTTTTTAAAACAAAACAATTTCTAAAAGGACATCCTGAATTATGCATATTACAAGCTGATAAGGGTGGTTGTACTGTTGCTATGAACCAAACTGACTATAACTCCAAGGTCGTTGACTTACCAGTGACAGAGAAACCTATGTAAAAATGAATAGAGACCCTACACCACAAAACCAAAGGACTCTAAATGGATTAATTAAATCATTAAAAACACAAGAGCAGCTAAGTGAGGCGGAAGCTAAAGATCTCACTGTCTACAATTCTGTTATTTCTAGATTGTATTGCTTACCCAAGATACATAAACCGAACACGCCATTACGTCCAATAGTAAGTTGTGTAGGTTCTGCTAATTACAACATTTCAAAGTTCTTGTCCACTATTTTAACAAATGCTCTTGCTGGCAGAACTCACTACAACGTACGTGACACTTTTTCCTTCGTAAATTCAATCCAAGGCATTACCTTACCACAAGACTATGTACTAGTTTCATTCGATGTTTGTCACTATTCACCAATATACCGTATCAACTTATTGTGGAACTCTTGAGGTACACTGGGATATTATATCTTTGCATACGCCTTTAACACGACAAAATTTGTTTTTCACTCATAACGTTTATCTGCCAAAATTGCTATTTCTTTTAATAATGAATATTACCACCAAATATTCGGGACACCTATGGGATCTCCGATTAGTCCTATTCTGGCACAAGTAGTCATGGATTACATTCTGGACAAAATTTTAGCCAAACTTTTTTCCGGCTGCTATTCTTATATAAGTTTGTTGATGATCTTGTGACCGCAGTTCCGAGGAATGGATTGACAGTACGCTACACATTTTCAACTCTATCAATCAGCATATTCAGTTTACGATCGAAAAGGAAAAAAAACAACAGTGTTCCATTTTTTGACACTTTATTGATAAGAGAAGCAAATGGTAGTTTGATTTTAAATTGGTATCAAAACCAACCGCATCGGGGCGTTACATAAATTATTATTCTAACCATCCCCAAAATCAAAATATAATACTGTCATCGCCATGAAGAACAGAGTTACTCATATTTCTGACAACAGATTTTTGAAAGAAAATCTTGATAAACTTATGAAGATATTTTTGAACAACGGATATCCCAGAAACATATTATCCAAATTAATATATAAACACTAATCCTTATGACGGCCCAACAGACGATAACCCTCCTCAAACTATCAAATATAAAAAACTTCCTTACATCCAGGGACTAACGCATAATGTAATAAAAACTTTACTAATGTTAAAAACTTAAAAATTGCGAAGTATAACTTATTAAAAATTGGTGACATTTTCTCGAAAATGAAAGACAAGATCCCTACTTTGCATAATTCGAATATTGTTTACAAAATTCCATGTTTGGGATGTAAAAAATGTTATGTAGGCCAGACTTCGCAAAGTTTAAAATCACGGATAACACAACATAAAAGTGATTGTCGAATTGCAAAACGTTCATGTGCTTTGGCTTGTCACTTTCAGGATCTTGATCACACATTTGATTATCAAAATACAAAATTTTGGACCGGGAGACGAATTATCGAAAACGAATGTTTTTAGAGATGACCCACATCAGTAAAGAGCCTAACACGATCAATTTAGATCCGATATTGACCAGTTAATGTCATTTACTGCAATATTTTGAAATAGTATTATTATGTTCCGCCATTTTGGTTTTTGTACTTTTCTCAACCTGTTTATTTTTGTTAGAACTGTGTCTTAAATATTTCTGTATGTATAGATGTTTTTATATAGTTTTTATGGGATTTTAAGTGTTTTTTGTAAGTTTTTTTTTACCGATATTATTTTAGGAAATAAAAAATAGTAAAGATTGTTTTTACATTTTCAGAATTTAGCTCTCGTGTGTTCATTTTAATCTTGAAATGTAATCCATACTGTTAAAACTAAACCGAACGTGGTCTCGTAAAATTCTTGTTTTGTGATGTTGTCGGTATTTTAATAACAATAATTGTAAGTAAATTTTTGTTTTGTGTAGTTTTATATTTAGGAGAATTTTTTTTTGTTAACGTGAATATGTTGTTTTAGCCATGTTCTCTTGAAAAAGACACAAAGTGTGTCGAAATATAGAGGATTAAAGAATTAAATGTTTTCCTGATCATTTAACCCAAAACAGACCGCATTCCCGCTATTTGTTGCTGTTATATATATATATATATATATATATATATATATATATATATATATATATATATATATATATATATATATATATAATATATATATATATATATATATATATATATATATATATATATATATATATATATATATATATATATATATATATATATATATATATATATATATATATATATATTATTCTAGGTCGTCCCGATTTCGGGCTCACCAAGGTATTGCAGTGTATAACATGTGAATATGATAGGAGGGGGTGCACAATGGCCATTTACGAATTTTGTTTGACGACCATTGACCCATATACATGTCCTTAATACGGCTTATAGTTCAACAAAAAACCGCACAGAGGGCACTGTTCGAAATTATATACATTTAGAGTATAAGGTTTTTGGTCAGCCCATTTTTATACAATTGATATTGATTATTGGTGCAATCGTTAGCCCGACACTTGGCAACAGTGGTTAAATTTATAAGATTTGGAAACAAGCATGAATGTGGTGCTTTTGAGTATATAAGATAAAATACATGATACATGTGACGGTTTATTCAACAAAAAATATAATATTTTAAGGGTGTTCCAGAAAAGAGTGTTAAAGTGTGGCGCAGAGGTTTTTTTGTTTAAGAGCTATTAGGATTTTATGTGATTATTTGGTGGTTTTGACCTTTTCAGCTTAATTTGGCAATAATCGTGGTAAATAAGTGAGATAATTGCCTAATCTAAATTAAAATATTAACTAAATCTATTAATTGAAACAAGGCAAGAAGAAAAGAAGTTTAATAATTATTAGGAATTTTCAAAATGGGAATATTTTACCACTGTTGTCATCTTTAAACTTTTCAATTCTCTATTTATTAGCTTCTCACCATGATAGTTCCATCGAGATGTAAAAAAATAATAAGTCCTGAACTAAAAAAATACGATATACATGGAAGATTCCTGCGCCACTCTTGAGACTATTTTCTGGGACATCCATCATCATATATCTACATTTTACAAATCGCTTATTTCTATTATAGTGTTAAAGCTCAAAAAGCTATCTAAGTCATCGAATTAATGGTATTAACTCTAAATAGCTCTATCTACTTTACAATTATCAATATATACAGGGTTATTCACGACATACAAGACGGAGCATAATGAGAAAACGATAAATAAAAATTTCAAAAAACAAATGAAATAAATAGAGACTTATCAAATGCATCTTTTATTTTTTTTTGTAATATGGATTGATAATATTCTTCGTAAAATTCAAAAATATAATGTAATGCAGGTTATCCTTTAATCAAGCAGTTTTTTAATTAGAGACAGTTGAAAAACGACTCTTTTTAACTTTAAGAGGTTATAGAGCAATAACAATTTGTCATAAAAAGAAATGATTTTCACATTCCTATCTTAACTTTTTAAGGTGTATTCAATAAAAAATATATAACTGTCACTTGTCAATTTTTTTTTTCTAAAAATGTCAAAAAAATTTGTTGACAGTTAAGGTAGGTAGCTAAAAGTTTATGTCATTAGATGGAGGATAAAAAGCTAAAATAGGGATGTAAAACTATTTCCTTCTATGATAAGTAGTTAGGATTCTATAACCCCTTAAAGTTAAAAGAAAGTCGTTTTTCAACTATCTCTAATTCAGAAACGATTTGATGCAATTATGTATGATCAAATTTCTTAAAATCAAATAATATATAGGGTTTTCCATTTAAAAACTTAGTTTTTCAATGTTTATAGAACTTTAAAATACCCTGTAGATTACAAAAATAATTTTAAAAGATGTCTTTGATAAGTCTTTATTTCTTTCATGTTTTTTTTTTTAAATTTGTATTTTATCGTTTTACCATAATGCTCCATTTCGTAAGTCATTAATAACCCTGTATACTATGGCTATTTTTAAAATGTAGGCTGTGGTTGTGTTAGTAGATATATACAGGGTGTTTCAAAAATAGATGGGTATATTTTAGAGGGTGATTCCTTATTAAAAAATATAAAAAGAAGATTCTATTAATATGTGTCCGAAAATGCAGTTTTTAAGATCCAGGGTGTTGAAAAAAAGAAGGGTTTTTGATAATTATTTTAAATATCCTGTAGCGGATATTCTTGCAAATTCTCAGTGTCATTTCTGGTAATATGGACCTAATTTAGGGTTAAATAAATTAAATTTATTAGGTCCAGAAAATATACGCCACTACTTTTTTGCACTTTTTATATTTTTTTAGATACAGCAACAAAAAACACAACCTTTGTATCCCTTGAATCATTTTCGTATCTTGCTTATTTTTAAGAAAAATAATACGTTTTTTTTTATGTAGTCTAGCTACAGGCATACACATACCAAAGTGCTTTTTTTCTCTCAAAAACTATGTAAGATACGAAATTCATTCAGGAGACAAATAAGTTCTAATTTTAGTTTTTTAATTTAAAAAACTATAAAAAAAATCAAAAAGTCAGTGGCGTAAATTTTTAATTTTTTCCTTTAACTTGTATTTTGGAAACTATGCATTTTCGGACCCATGTTTAAAAAAAAAACATATTTTTTAACAAGAAATCATAAAATATCTCCGTCTATTTTTCTCGAACACCCTATAAAATATGTCTATTAGGATTGATAATATTATTTTGATAACAACATAATAATGGTTTATAAATTATAAATATAAATAATTTACCATATTAATATATAATATTTGTATTAAAATATAAATAATTTACCAACAATTATAAATAGGTTACCCATTTTCCCACGGAAAAAATTGAAAGTCAAGAAGAAGTCAATCTTTAAAAATTAAGCAAAGTGTTTCTTTCCTTGATCTACTAAAGTCATCGCAACTGTGCATTTTTGAGAAAAAAACATTTTTTCTTCAAACGTCAAAAATCATCACTTTGTCAACTCCTGTTGAGATGGTAGAAGGTAAATTTTAACCCAGGCGACAGTAGAAGTACACTTTACTGCCGCTTACCTATATTGTTGTTACCTTTATTGGCAGCCGTGTCAAAATCGTAGTCACAGTAACGTCTCATTGTAACCTACAAAGCATCCGTTTCTTCTTAAATTTTAAATAAAATGTATTGTTTTTTCACGTTTCATCTCGTTTGGAGAAACAATGGATAGTTGATACGGGTAGAAGCACTTTTGTGCTTCAGCGGTATCCTAAACCTCACTACGTTCGGCTTGCAAACTTACGTCTTCAGCACAAAAAGTAAAGCTTCTACTCCTAATACAACAATATACTATTATTTCTTCTAATCAGAGACACACTAAACCACAAACCATTTACTAAAATATTAATATTTTTGCTACCTATTAAAATTTAAAATTAATATAATGAACCTATTTATTTATTTCTATGGTTTAAATAAATAAAAACTACTATTTTTAAACCATCCAAGTCATCGGAAAAGGACTTTCCGATGACTTGGATTCTTCTGTATCAGAACAAACGAATGAGTGATGGCTAGGCAAGTCTAAAGTCTGAAATAGTTGTATATTAAATATTATTGACGGAATATCTCCCTTTGGAACAAATTCCAAAATTTTTTTATTAGTTTTTTGGTGGTGAGGTTTATTGTCGTGGTCATATTCGGTCAGAGATATTTCACTTTCTTGAATTTTCTGATAATTTTCCTTTGTTTTTTTTTAACTTATCTGTCGAATCCGAAAAAATTTAAAATCTGATGTTTTGGGCTTTTGTCATATAACTTATCTAAAACATATTTTATAATTATTCACGACATACGAAACAGAGTTATGGGAAAACGTTAAATTAAAAATTCCCAAAAACAGAATTATCAAAGGCATCTTTTAAAATTATTTTTTAATATACAGGTGTGTTTTAAAGTTCTAAACATTGAAAATGTTTTTTTAAACGAAACACCCTATATATTATTTAATTTTTTGATTCTTCGAAATTTGAGGTAATGCATGTTATATTTTAATCATGTAGCTTTGATTAGAGACAGTTGAAAAACAACTTTTTACTTAAGAGGTTATAGAGCCATAACTATTTGTCATGAAAGGAAATTATTTTTACATTCTTATCTTAACTTTTATTGTCTATCTAATGACATACATTTTTAGCTACCTTAACTGTCAACATTTTTTTTACATTTAAAAAAATGACAAGTGACAATTTTAATTTTTTTTCATTGAATACACCCTAAAAAAATTTGAATAGGAATCTGAAAATCATTACCTTTCTGACAAATAGTTATTTCTCTATAACCTCTTGAAGTTGAAAAAAGTCGCTTTTCAACTGTCTCTAATTTAAAAACTACCTACTTGATTAAAATATCACATGCATCATGCATTACATTAAATTTTTTTAGAATTTTACAAAGAATCTGAAAATCAAATCATATATAGAGTGTTCCACTTAAAAAAAACCTATATTTTCAATGTTTTAGAATTTCAAAACACCCTGTATATAACAAAAATAACTTTAAAAGATGCCTTTGATAAACCTTTATTTATTTCATTTGGTTTTTGAAACTTTAATTTTGTTGTTTTCTCATCGTTTCGTATGTCGTGAATAACCATGCAGTTTGTAGAGAAGCGGAGTAGTTTAAATATACATGGTATCCAGATTAAACTAAAATAATGTCTTTGTAATTACGTAATGTTATCGTTATTTTTTACATTAGCGGAAGCTGTCTATTTTTCGATAACAGTGAATTAAAATCAAAAGAAGAAATCTTCAACTTATATAGCTTAACGTAGATTTCAAAGTAGTGCCGATTTTTTTTCTACAATCGATAAATTTAAATGGGAAACCTTGTTAATTCTAGTGCTAATAAATATACTTTAATAATTTTTTTATGATGTATCCCGTTAGTTATATATCGGATAAGTATTTGGGTTATTTCCCATATGAACTCAGACTAGTATATCTCTCTTAATGGTTCTTATGGGAAGTAACTGAACCAATAATATAATACGCAAGTGAGATACATCGCTGCAAAGAGAATTGTCTATTTAGTAAAAGTAAAATAATTGGTGTGATCATTCATTCAATATTATAAGCCATTTCTTAAATATGAAGTTGAACCTTAAATTGCCACTTTTAGTTTCGCCTTGTATCTCCTAAACGAAGGTAGGTAAATAAAATTTGGTTACATTTTACAAAAACTAACAACTTTGATTTAAAACCGCTAAAACTGTGTCAAACCTACCGGAGTTACCCTGTAATTACAACAAAATCTAAACACCCTATACGTTCTAAAACACTATAAGAAAGAAGTTGTTTTGGAATTGTAAAGACATAAATTAAATTTTACTCGTTGGAAATATTTAATCTATTAATTAATAGGTAAAAAAACTAACAACTTGGCGACAAAACCGCTAAAACTGTCAAACATAACGGAGTTACCCCCTAATTACAACAAAATCTGGACACCCTATCCTTTATAACACTGTAAGAATGTAAAGGCTGAAACACAACCAAAAACTTAAGATTTAAGGAATAACATCAAGCATTCTGATGGGCGCCGGGCTAACCAACATTGTAATAATATATAATTTTGTATAAAATAGGGCTAACCAAGGCCCGGGGCTAACCAAAGACCCAATAGTTTATATTTTTGTAAAAATAAGATTTTCTTACCCCTCTTGAGGGTCCTTAGCATATATATTTACTAGAAAGCAATTGTTGATAGATACCTTATACATTAATATATATATATATATATATATATATATTATATATATATATATATATATATATATTATTATTAATATATATATATATATATATATATATATATATATATATATATATATATATATATATATTTATATAATATATATATATATATATATATATATATATATATATATATATATATATATATATATATATATATATATATATATATATATATATATATATATACATATATATATATATATATATATATACATATATATTATATATATATTATATATATATATATATATATATTATTAATATTATTAATATTTTTATTAATATATATATATATATATATATATATATATATATATATATATATATATATATATATATATATATATATATATATATGATGAATTCTAACACTAACTGGTACGCGGAAGCTTTACGCCCCGCCAAATCGTACGTCTAGAAAGAAGGTTGATTTACATATATCTAAAAATTATAAATTATCTGTATCAAAAATATTTATTATCCATGCAAAAAGAAACAAAACATTAATTCTAAACTAGTAAAAATAAAATACTATAATATAAACGAAGATACAAAAAAATTATTTATAAAATTTTTCATGAATATAACACATTCTTGTGTACAAACATAATAGAAGTTTTATGCTGATATAAAAAAATTATATGTAACACTAGGGGTATTATCTAGTAAAATTAAATGTAAGGGGTGGTCATAAAGACATTTTAAAGCTCTATTTAATGATTTTAGTTTTTTCCACAACCTTTGCCAAATTATTCGTGTTTAAATTTGGGACCAAGAAAAAATTTTGGAATCTTGAACCGTAATGTAACAAATAGAAATAAGCTACGTTGTAAAATTCGTTGGTTTGGTTTTATTTTACGTGATTTATTTTAATAAACAACTTTGTTTCTTTACCCATTGAATATTAATACTTACATAGAAACTATTATAATTTGTTTTTTTACGAAGTTACGAATTATCAAAATTTAACTTGGCCCTAGATTTAAATATCACTAATTAACTTCCCCGATTATTGGAATTCAGAAAACTGATGGTCGTTGAATAGAGTATTACATTTTGACCAAGGGTCACATGACCCACATTTCATTTGACTTTTTTTATTAGATATTGCGTTTAGCGCCACCTATGATATTTTTACTGTAAAAGTAAGTCAATAAAAGCGTAGTAAAAATAGAAAAACATTCATCTTAATTTGATCCAATCCCGATATCTCACTCGGTTCAAAAGTTAGCAGGAGGGACTATTTCGGTACTAAAGGTAACTGAAACGCTTCTAGCATTATACCAAAAGAATCATCTTTAAAAAATCGTATTTTTTTAAAAAATTATAAATATACCACCAATGGCGGCTAACGAAATTAAAAGCCGCAA
Source organism: Listronotus oregonensis (assembly GCA_019359885.1). Lineage (NCBI taxonomy): Eukaryota > Metazoa > Arthropoda > Insecta > Coleoptera > Curculionidae > Listronotus > Listronotus oregonensis. The sequence goes on from JAHBCN010002186.1 coordinate 93,178, forward strand.
CATCACCAACAATACGTTCTGTATTTATACAGATAGTAGACAAGCATTACTAGCCCTAAAGAGACCCCGCATTACTTCGGGGCTTGTACTAGAATGTCATCATGCCCTCACTAACATTTTTCTAAATAATGTGGTCAACCTAACCTGGATCAAGGGACATGACATATCTAAAGGTAATCATACCGCTGACCCGCTGGTCAGGGCGGCTGCGGGACGGAAACTAGTTGGTCGCGTCCCCACCACTGGATTGACAACAGCAGCGATTAAAGACATCATTAAAGAATACTCCCATCGACTGTTTAAAGAAAAGTGGGATGTTACCACGAACTGCAACTTCGCAAAAAACTGCTGCGCTATCCAGACAAGTTAATAGCGAAAAAAACCTTATGATGTCCAGAAGGAATCTTCGAACACTAACGGGCGTTCTAACTGGCACTGCGGGCTCCATGCTGAGCTCGAACTGGCCACTACTAGCCGAAATTAGAGAGATTCCACATAAAGACGTCGTCAACTATTTCAAATCAATAGGTTGGACGATGCATTAAATCTCCTGCCTACAAGAGGAACCACAAAGGACTTACTGAGTTCTAGGTGCAGTGGTATATTACCACCCTCTGAACATTCAGATCAGATCAGAGATACCTTTCACAAAAATAGTCTTCTTGTCTCATTTTGAACAATTGAATTGGGTTCTGTGCATTCAGTTAGCACATTGCAGGGATAATTTCGTCGTTTCGCCAATTTTAAATATTCGAAAGTGAAAACTATAAAGTAGGTATAACCGTTTTCTGCAGTCCCCACTTAATATGTACTTTTATTATTGCGGGCCACGCTATAAGGTGTCAAAAAAAGGACTCAAGGAATCACTCTAAAGCGTTGAAAACATTTTTGTGGCAGTTTTGGATTTCAGGGTAAGTTTTTTTTTTTTGATCCGCTAGACTAAAAACACGGTATTCCATGTCTAGTGCGATCGTTTCCCGAAAAAAGCCCTGTAGCTCTCAAAAAGGTTGGTCACTTGACGAAGACCAAAAGGAAAATCCTACGACAATAAATTTATTTATGACATTTTGTCAAAAATTATAAATTAGGTTCTCGAAACATTTATAATTAAAAAGCCAAATTTAAATATTTAATTTAGTTTTTGTCGAAATTGGTGACAGATTGGTTACCAAAACGTCGATAGGTTTTTTATTTTAATTTAAAGAAAAGTATTTTTCAGGTTATTCTTCAGGTTTATTAGGGTCAGTTGTCTGTGAGTGTTCTAGTTTACACCCTGCAAGCTGCATTGTAATAGTCTTATCTAAGAGGAAACTTAATATTTTTTTATATTTGTTTAATCCTCCACAACAATATTTAGATTTTCAGTTGTAAATTTTTTTTTACAGGAGTCAACAGTAAACAGGCGCAACACCGAAAATCATTCAGACCTCGTTTCCAAATCGTATTTAACTTTAAATTTTCTGTGTTATGTAAATAGAGTAGGTTAACTTAAATTTTTTGTTTACCCTAATGCAAACATATTTCCTTTATAGATGGCAAGTACTAAACTTTTTTAAAAACTTTAGAATCATATGTTAAATTTGATATAATGGTTTTTCGACTACTACTAAAATCTTAAAAGTGTGCTTTGCTTCTTTAAGGCAGTTAAGAAAAGAGTTAAACATAGATTTGATATGCACCTGTACAGTTTTTTTTTTTTGAATATACCTTTCTACTCAGGTTCAGCTGTTACATATTTTGGACGGATGATTTTTGTACATCAAATGGTGGTGGATGATAAATTTTTTTACTGTGGCAGTTTAATTTGCCTTTAGTTGGTAGATCTAATATCTGTGTTTTTGCTATGCCTATGTTTACAGCTATATTGATAAGACTCCTTATGCGGACCAAACGCGTCTGGTGGAAAGTCGTGATAAATATCATAGAGAATAGATTTTTATTTTTTAACTGTCTTAAGAGTAGAGGGCCCTTTTGGTATGCACATAGCGACTAAATATATTTTTTTATAGTTTAATATTGGAAATGTGTTTTTTGCGTTATTATCTTTCCTTTAGAATGTTGTTTAGTTCTTTCCTCGTCATTTTAGCTTTTGGGTAATATTTCAAGTATATTTTTAATACAGTAAATTAGGTAAAATCACGAAACGCACATTTGGGCAAAAAGCAGGTACCTACCTGAAGTAACTTGTATTATGCTAAAAGGTGCCCTGCATTGAATTAAACAACTTCCGATACTGGGGAAAAAGGGTTGGCGACGAGGGGAGGGGTCATTTAATGGGGGATAAAAAAACTTTTCCAATCGATAAATTATCGTTTTTTATCATAAAATACAACTTTTTATAAAAATGAACCCCTTCCAAGTAATAGCGCAAGGAAAACTGTGATTTTTACCAAAAAAATGTTACATTGTTTAAAGTTTTCTTAATTTAACCGAAAGTGTGGTACATCTTGTTATTATTAAAAAAAGTTAGGCCAAAAATTTATTTTTTTCCTCAAATACAAAAAAATGTTTCGTTTTATTTAATTTAGGGGTTTTAAGGTTTTGGGCCAAACCAAGTTACCAAACTTGTTAAATTACATATTTGACACCTTTCTTGACAAATTCAACAAATTTCAAGTTAATCTGATTTGCCCGAAATTATTGTTCTATTTTACAAAAAAAAAATTACCTTTTTTTCCCATATTTATTTTTTCTTGAAAAAGCAATTGAATTTTTTTCTTAACATATCTCACGAAATTAAAAAAGATTTTTTAAATAAATTAATAAACTTTTTTTTTGAAAGTGTTAGAACAATGTAATGGTTTCAATAACACTAAAATCTTGGAATTTTCCCTTGGGCTTTATTTGTTAATTGTTAAAAACGTTTCGGTTAGTGGGTATCTCCAACCGTTTTCAAGTGATAACAAAAGCTATTCCTAAAGGCTACGACTTATATACTATCCCTTGTTCACTGAAGCTTGACCGACTTTTTTTACGGTTCAGCAACGGCAGCCAGATATTCGGAATTTCCACACTAGGTTTGTAAAACATTTTGGTTGTTTACAAAATTGCAGCTTCCTTAAATTTTTTTTTTCTTCCAGTGGGTTTCCTTTTATGAATGGTTTTTGCTTTCGACCATTGTATGCGGTGTTGTTTTGACCAAGCGGTTCGGCAATACCTGACTTCGACGTTTCACCCTCGTTCCGTATGTTTTTGTGCTCTTTTTAAACCCTTTCTTGGATGTCTCTTTGTTTCCCGATGTATACCCCCCACCACAATCCAGGGAATTTGGAGGGGTACAGTCATTGTTTGAAACATTATTGTCTGGTCTCGTTTGGAAGAATACTTTTAGAGTAGTTGGGGATTTAAATGCCGTTTTAATATTGTACTTATTCGCGATTCTTGGGGTCTTTTCCAAGTTCCTTTAATTAAAAGGGAAATTTTCATGAATATTTGGTCATGAGTCTCGTTCGTTAGAGTTTTTGTCTTATTTTATTTTATTTTTTTTTATTGTTTCGTTTAATAGTCTCTCACTGTATCCGTTCTGCTAAAGATCCCTA